>JAQIWN010000381.1:0-35366 GCA_034699025.1 Entomobrya cf. arborea Gr-Col-00668
TTCTACATCTTTTCGTATGGGTTCCATTATGGTCTGACTTGTAGTTTCTTGTACTGGGACAGCAGAGCCTCCAAATGTTGTAACCGTTGGCCAAAAAGATTACAATATTACAACAAAACTGAAATTAGGTAAAGGGAATTTCAGTAAATCCAAATTCTTAACCAGTCAAGATAGGCAGATTCGCCACTACGAGTAGATTCACGAGAGGAACAGTAAGAAATGGTCACACGAGCTAAGCAGTAAGGTTGTATGGCAAAGTTTTCTATAATCGACCGATCTATCCAGTACGACTTGAGATGATAAACTACAATAATTGATAATCAACAGTGATCAAGTGTCTTTTAACAATTTATTCTCTAACAAAACATCTACAATGGTACATTGACAGTGGCATCGACATTTACATCAGATTTTTAGACAGTAGCAAAATATTGACAGAAGAGTGACCATTTTCAGGTTTGCGAGCTCAAAAGAAAACTTCAGTTGAGTCTATTTTCAAAGATAAACAAAGTAATTTCTAACTTATTCTATTTCACAGAGTTACAATGACGACATACTAAAATTACGCGTTGCATTGCGTTTACAATTGCTTATATCTAATAACCTTTTCCCTTGGTGATATTTATTGGTGACGTTGGAGTTCAACATATTTCTCTGACCGACAACCAACCTCAAATTTCAAATAATCAAAAATACTACTTCGTACCAGAACGCGTGTCTGTAATTTTCACCAAATCTTTACATTTACCTAATGAAACTCTACAACAAAAATTACCGATTTTTACACACGCGTTTCTATACAATCGCATATAGTACCAATTTCTATCTAACTGAAGCTTACTAACATCATCAATATAAATCTACACAGACGCGCTGTGACATTAATTTTAAACCATGTGTATATTTTCTCCTAAAAGGCTTTCACATATGACGGTTTGAGTGCTATAGTATGCCAGGTTACGTAACGATAGTTTATCTTTATGTTGACAGGGTAATTTTGTCTGTCCATCGCAATTAATAATGAACAATTAATTTTGTTATACAGCCGCCTTCATACATTCGTTTTAAATATTCGTTTATTTTTTGAAAATGAACCTAGTAACGATAATCTGACATATTATAGCACTCAAATCGTCATATGTAATTGGCGTTCGCAAACGAATGCCGTTGGAAATTAGATGAAATGATTATTTTGATGAATAAATAATAACGTGGCGATATTAAAGTCAAATTCTCTTTTAATTTTCATTGCCTAAAGTAAATTTAATTTAGTTTTACAAAAAAATGAATAATGGTCGGTGAAAGCTCATCGTTTTTTTGTTTCTAAATGTCACAGATTCAACAAATATAAATGCTTAGAACTAAAATCTGATGAAATCATAAGCAAACTTTTGTTATTAAATCATGGGAGCAATATTGAATTTTTCTTTTTGGATATTTGTTTTATTAAAATTAAATTAAAAGCTAATGTTGAATTCTTATTAATTATCAATTTCATAAAAAATTCATTACTAGAAAGAAAATAACTGAGAATTTTGATGATATAAATGAATAATTAAAGACGAAGTACAGCTATACGGGTAGTTTAATCATATTTATATAAGGTATTGATTTATGTGAACATTTAAAAAAGGAAAATATCGTATAGAAAAATCTCCAATAAATGTGTATGCGTCTAAAATTTGTTAAAAGACGGTTTAAAATTATTTCTTTGAATTTTTAACGCAAATCGAATCGTAATACATACGTTTTAGTTACATGAATTATTGATCATTTTAAATATCTTATTTTGCAATCTTATATATATTAGTTGAGGGCTACCCAAAAAAATCGTTCCATGGCTGATATATCGATTATCTTTGCTTTAAAAATACGTTTACCTTGCAGGTTTGCAAGCCTACGCTCCATTACTGGAACTTCTTAATAAATCAGCGTTAATAATGTGGAAACCCAAGGGAAGGATTTAGGTGGATTTAGGTTGTTCCTATTCTTCACTCATGGAATGCACGCACATTTAGAAGAGTTACCGTTACTATTTCTAATAATTAATTCATATATTTAGCCATGCATCGCTCACTGTATTGGATTTTCATAACATAAAGATTCAAACTCTGTCATCGTATTCTCGAAATGAGAGCAAAATATAATAATACTCAACATAGTAATCTATTTACGATCAACTGACTATGCTATATTAGGCAATTTATTCGTTAATTTAGATCAGTGATAAATGAAATGATATGAAAAAGGCATTAGTCATTTATGAATTTAAGTCTAAAAGTATTCTTACTGACATTCTTATTCTGACAGCAAAGCGGTTTTTAATGTGGCTGTAATTCTGAAACTTAATTTATGAGAAAATGGAATCATTAAAAAAGTAATTGAATAATAACTTTAAATATGAAATGATTAGAAGTTTCAAATATTGCTTTCTCAGAGGAAAAGATGGCTTTATTGGAACAGAAAAGTTTATCGTATTCAAAGTACAAGCTAACATTCAAGAGCTCTGCGTAGGTCAAATTTTTCATGCTAATTGTTATATTTTACCATGTACATTAAAGGCATTTCTGTCCTGTTCATTTCGTTCAACCGTAATTGGCAAAATGAAAAATGCAGTTTATTAATTTGAGCATCGAAACAATTACATGCACCAGTGATTTTACGTAATTAAAATAAAAGTCACCAAATAATTTAGAATTATGTTGAATACAGTAAAAATGGTTCCTTTGCCTATGCAGCCCAATGGACCATTTTTAATATGCAGCGGAAATGCCGCTTGAAGCTGCATATTTTCAATTTTAGAACTTGGTCTAGTTTTCCACGTGTGAAGAAATGTCTCACAGTCACTTTCTATTCTCCCAATAATCGTCAACAGGAAGCAAGTTACAATAGCCACAGCAGGAAAGAATAGAATACATGTAACTAATATAATCCAATGTACATATTGCCTAAGTTTAATCAAAACGTATAAAGGAACCGTACAAAGAACAATCCCTACTAAAACCAAACTTGGTATATAAAGAGTCAATTGTTGATTTGCTACATTATTGATTATCTGCAACTGTCTGTGCAAAACCATTGCCGAACGCCATCTATCTTCCTTTGTCTCTGTTCCGCAAATAATTTTCGTCAATTTTAATATTTTTGATAGAATACTTAGTAGTAAAAAACAACTTGAAAAGGATTAAAATATTAACATTTTCTGCTGTATTTTCACTTTACCTTTTTTCGAAACCAACTGAGAGATAATTTTTACGTTGTGCGTTCCATCAGCACTGTTTCTCGGTTCCTTAATTTGCATGTTACAGCGATTAGGCTGCTCTTGAAAATCAGAGCATTTTGATTTTATGGCATTCAATAAGGTGACCGAGAAGGATATTAAAAATGTCACTCCTTGTAGAACAGGGATACTTCCAAAACAAGCTAATGGTCCCAAAAATAAGCTGCAAATTAGCATTTTTGATTCCTCTGAATAAATGTTTGTTTTCAAAATTTGTAAAATAAAAGAGAGTGCCAAAGAAAAAGGATTTTTCAAGATTATTAATGGCATGATAAAGCCCGCAAATGGTATGACTGTCATACAAAGCGCAGCAGCCAATAAAGCTATTTTAGCTGTATCAAAAGACTTTCCAAAGTACACGACAACTGTACAGGACTCTAAAATGTAAAGAAATATATCTTTTAAAAAATGGATGACTTTAAATAAATATGGTATGTTAATTGTACGAGAGAATACCAAAAATACAAATGTTATGAGAAATTCTTTGTATTTCATTCGCAATGAAGGCAATTTCAGTTGAAAATGTTTCTAAAGTGTAAGAAGCAACTGCTCCTTCGTAAGTAATAGCCAAGACTGCCACCTCTGTTGCCACTTCCAACACATTAGCCAAGTTGGGATTATGTATAAAACACCAAAGATGTAGTACGGAGACAATGCAAGCAAAGTAGACAAGAACTTTCCCAACTTTCCACGGAAGAGCTCTAATTGAGCACAAGTGTAAAGTGAAATTATGAAAGTGAAGGAACTTGGTCTGATGGAATTCCGGATGTATTTCGTATTTAATATTTTCGTTTAGAATCAAAGGAATGGGTATAAATAATTGTAAAATTTGCTGAATAATTTCAGCTGTTTCGTTAACTAAACTTTTGGTGTTAAATGCAGATTTTACAAGAGAAATCGCCAGATTATAAAGCTTATTTTTAAATTTTTTAAAGAAAAGGCCTTTGAAGCTCATTTTTGGGCTAAAACTCTTTTGAAATAGGAGAGAAAAACTACTGCTTAATCAAGCAGTTAATACGACTTTCGAACAAAAATTTTTATGGACCTTCCGCAAAGTAGTTATGCGTACCTTGTAAAAGATATATTAAAATGCTTATATAACTACAAAAAATAATAAAGTGCTTGTGCAGACGTTTTTTCGACAGAAAAAAACATGTTTATTTAAAAAAATAATACATACTTTCCTTATAATTATTACTCCTGATATTATTCTTCTTTTACTTGTGGTATACATTTTATAATTTTCTTTTTAAAAATGCTAGCAATAATGCTGTGCGAATAATATATTTTTTACATAATTACTTATTCATGTGACTATAAAAATAGAATGGCCATCGGAAAGATCAATCCATCGATTATTTCATAGATTTATTTAGTGTCAAGGTTGAAAGTTTATTAGGTTGCAAAATGTCAACCATGAAGACCCTGCGAATCTATGTAAATATAAAACTAAAATAAGAGTGAAGCAAAGAATATACAATTTGATGTGATTTTTAAATCTACAATTTAAAAGCACAAATCTGTGGAATCGATTTTTAAAAAATACGTACACTCAAACATAATATAAATTACTTTATTTTTAGTTCAATTTTTCCTGATTTTACACATCTCAAGTTTTGTTCCACCAAGAACATTAGTAAACCAATAATTAAACCACACATTAATACAATAAAACCTCCTTTGACATTATCAAATCCAAACGATTTAGGCCCCTCTTCAGTTATTGAAGATTGACCTGTAAACTTTTGTTTCTTTGTTTTGACAACGTTCAGTCTATACCCTCTCCAATCCATTGCAATTGTTTGCTTGGATAATCCCGAGTCAAAAGATCGTTTCAAGAAGTCATTGAAATGCCAACGGTATAGTTCTCGTTTCCTCGTGATAAAATTGAGTGACGTAACAAAAGCTGTGTCTGTTGACATCTGAAAAGGATGATTTCCGCTTTTGTCAATAAACTGTGTCTGAAAAATAAACTGCTCCATCATTGCCCAATTAAAGCAAGCATATTGCGATAATGCTTTCAGGGTGCACGTAAAAGTATCATTGTCACCCTCCATTTTATGGTAAATGTCTCTCATTATGGGATTGTCTGAATTTTTAAACAGTTGTTCCCCCAATCCATTTCTAAATCCAGTTGATGCACCCCATTTATAATGAGAATGAACCAGCTCGGAAAATGTCGTTGGAATGTAATCCAATCCAGGTGAAACAATCATTGCCTGTAAACTGCATGAATATGTCGCACCAATCAAAAGTCCATAGAATAGCCAACTTGTATAAATAAACTTGGATGGAAAAGACTTTGGAGATGGTGCATCTTGACCAACCACATAGCCCATTAGGTAGATTCCAGTAAGAAATAATTTATCCAGCAGACCCTTCCGCGATACATTGTTCGACAGATAATAATGATCTATCAGAGTACTAGCTGTGGTTGCTACTAGAATTGACGATATGACAAATCCCCAAATAATTGGGGTGAGAGCAGTAAAAACTGTAGTCCATGAGTAGTACAACTTTGGTTTGGAAGTTGTGAAAGTGATGGGAGTATATTCCATTGCTGCACTGAAGTGAACATATTTAACCCGTCGATAATCTGGACTAATAGACAAAGCCATATCTGAAGTTCCTCTTATTACGTCTCCCATACATCCTGTAAAATAGTAAGAAAGGTATGTTTATAGCTAGTTATTGGGAATCATATTCTTTTTTAACAAGATGACATTTTGTCTGGAGAAATAACACCTACCTGCCCATTGGTGATTTCCCAAATATATACCAGAGGATCCCTCTGGAATGTTACCAAACTTGGTACATGGTTGAAGTGTATAGCTCAAGTTGATTTTTTCAGCAACTGAGTTAAAATTTAATGTATGAATTCCCCGCTTATGTCTAAAGTGTCCAGAGATTTTTTCCATTTCGTAAGTGGGTATATATTTAGTTGGAGCTGAAATTTTGATTCTATACGCATGCATATTCCGAGTAAAGTCTTGAAATAACTGCGGAATTAGTTGTTCCGATTTATTATCATGTTTTGGCATTGGCACCATAATAATGTTATTTAAAGTCGTCGGGCAATATATGCACAATGTACTGATGATGAATAGTTCTCGATTTGAAAATCTGTTGGGATAAATAGCGATTTTGAAACGTAACTGAGCTCCGATTGTGGAAAGTAAACGTTTTGATACTGATTCAGAAAACGTTACAAAAATATAGTGATCCTCGTCCTTCTTTGTTTGTTCGTTTTCTGGGGATGCCACCAATGATAAAAATGAATCAATGAAGTTGAGTTCCATTTCCTGTACCACTTTTACCAAAAATTTACACATTGGTGAAAACTTTAACAAAGCATTTGTTGCAGATACAAAAGATTGATTTTTGGTATTAGATACCAATGAAGTTATAGTTCTAGCAGTTAAATTATTATTTCGAACTAATAGTTCAGTGTCCATCTCATTTGAAAATGTTTTATTTTGAAGTTGACTTTGTATGTTTGTGACCATAAACAAAGAGCAATGAGATACACGAATAGTTTCTCCGATAAATTTTGCTATTCTATATTGGGAAAAAGGGGAAATTTCGTTATAAGTTTCGGTGGCACTTCCAAAAAATGAGTTATCTGAATGGCCAGTAATTAAAAGGAACACAAGAACTACAGGAACCAAAATTGCTTTGATGGTCATCATCACTTTTATTATTTGTTTATATTAGTAGCACTTCATTGCTAATGGATTGCTTTTTATTGTACAACAATTATTCGTTGTTTGTATGTAATGGCAATGCAAGGCAAGGTTAAATTTTGTAAGGGAAATAATGGCTTGTATGACTTTGTACCTGCTTATATAGCGTTATTAGCTTCTTTGAAGCTTTTAAAATAGATATTATGTCTCAAATTGTGACAGGTTACTGACAACCATTTAAAACTATTTTATGTAGGTATTGCAGTATTTACAGTACATAAAATACTGAAAAATTATAAATATGATACGGAGTAACGACCGACCGACAAGTTTCTTCGATAACTTCTAACTTGTCACAGTTCAGTTATGGTTATATGCTAACGAAAGCCTTTTAGAAAGCCTTATCATGAAATGAATCAGAAATGTGTCATTTTGTCCATTACTCAATCAGGCCATATTGATTATTCAGCATTAACATTAACTTTGCCACCGGAAACCATGTCGCTGGTTGTGTGGGATGTGAAATATATATTGGCAAATTGAACAATAATGATCGTTTAAAATACATATATGTACATAAAGTGTTGAAAGATAAAACAAAGGTTTCAGACTACTGGCTAAAATTGAAAACAATAAAAAATAGTACGATGTGGCTCACTTTGGATTTGAAGCATTTTTCTAAATAGTTTATGGATACCTACTTAGATTGCAATTGATTATAAGTTTTTTATAATGATTTCCCTGCCTGATAATTGGACTGAAAGAAATAACAGTTTTTTTTGCACACGACTTTCACTACAATTGAAACTTTCATTGATAGGGTCACAACACGAGTTTAACATTATTTTTAATGAACCAAAAGAAGCTCTTGCACAATAAAAATTGGGAACACTCGATGATGCTTTATCTTACGTTCAACGTTAGGTAGACGTGCCTTGTGTCCTGGTGTGACGAAATAATCATTTTTATTCGTTGTTGAGTGACACCCTAATTAACCAGTAACCTGAAGTCAGCCTAGCCTAAATTCTGCCTGAATGATTATCTGATTTCAAAACTATACTAGTCTCATAGTCTTATGGCTTCATGTTTTTTTATTTACGCATAACTCATCACGAACAAACAATGAGCCACGCCGTGAACATAAACGATCAGTCAAAAACTATCATTTAATTAGTATGTCAAGTTTATTATACAAAGTCTAAATTAATCCATTACGTAACTAAAATAAAGGCAAGGTTCTATAACTAAATTTTATTGAGCATACTAGAATTCTTGGCCGCTTGTGAAGTAAAGTGAATCTCTTAGTATCAGTTTTATCATCAAACTAGTTCGATTTACGTACATTACGTGCTTATTTTTCGGCTCGGGTTGCGGCACCAAAGATCTTGCAAATGCTTTCTTACTATCATTTTAGTAGAGCTGCTTGCTTTGCCACTTTCCTTTCTTTTTCGGAATTTCTCTTCTTCATCTTTACTCCATACATTCCCATGTTCCTTCTTACACTGGTGTCCCAATATCATGATCATGACATGCAACTTTGTCTGCTAACGAATTTATTAAATTGGGGCAAAAATATATCATTCTGCTACCAAAAACCTTCCAAGTTGAAAATTACATTCTCTTTCGACACCATCAAGGCACTAATACGAACTTTGTTTGCGATTTGGAATGTACAGAGCGTCTGGTCTTGCTGTCGTAATGCAAGTCCCCATTAATATGGTCATAACCAGATGTTATTGCTCTTTTGGAAAAGTAAGCCATATATATTCTCTTATCCTTTACATCTTTGGTTTTTTATAACTAGTACCTTTTCTAAGCACTTAAAAACTTCTTCATCCAATCCATGTCTGAAGCCTTTGGTGCTTTTCAATTAAACTTTCAGAATCAGACTACTATCCCTAATCCAGGTAATATCAACAGACGTTGCAAATTGCATGAAAGGAAATTCTAGCTGTAATGCCATCAAACATTTTAATTATACATTATTTATGGGGGTAAAGGTAGCATACAAAACGTATATACGAAGTCTTGAACACTATCCAACACACATACATAAATACTAATTACATAAATATAATACGTCGAAATGCTGAATTTTCTGTAATTGTTTTTCAAGCATAATCTTCGCAGAACTGCTTTTACCCAACGATAAAAAATGCTGACATATAATTTATAACTAAAATCAGGATTATATAATTGATTAATTCTTAATTTTTCTATAACGTCATGTACATACATAATTGATTAAGTTGCAGTGGAGAAATCATCAAAGTTATTGGAACCGATCTTTCTCTGCGCTTACAATAGCATGCTTTCTTATATTTAACTTTGACAAACTAGGTCAACCACACATCCTTTGTTAATACCCTTTTACAATTTAAAAATACTTTTAAGCATTTTTCTCTTTGATATATGCATAAGTACAAAACATCAAGATCAAAGTTGAAAGTTCAAACTCTACCATATATCGCTAAAAATGATTGCATTTTTTTCTTTGCATATGGATGCTTATCTAGTTTACGTAAAGGTCATTTTCCATAAATAAACATTCATACTCATACTCATGCATGACATAATGTAATTGTATGATCTTTCCTCATGCAATCTAAATATAGTACTTTTAACAGTTTTTGTGGGATCTTAAACTAAACGGATTTCATATCGATTTAAAAAACTATTTCAAATTGCCTCTAATCTGTTTTGCTTGTAGTGTTACATCTAAAGTACAATGCTTTTGAATCATATGATGACGCACATAACTATTAAATTAATGACCTATTTTATAGACTCATATTTCTCATATACATACGTGAAAAAACAAAACCGAGCATTATGCAATCAAGAATATTATTTTGATCAAGCACTTTCTGTGCTTAAATTGAAAATTTTACACAATTTAAAACTAAAACTTTTTGCAAAGATGCTCTTAGTTATTCTAACGACATTTAAACACTTATATATGCATATTATTTATCAGCTCTTCTGACATATATTTCTAAGTTCCAAACTGGCATAATGAGGTGTTTTTGTTTTATCTGTTGTTTCGAAAATCATCTTTTTAATTGTAGTCTATTTTTAGCTTCCATGTTTCATAATAATGTAATTTTGACTTGTAAATACAACCCTGACCTTTTCATTAAAGATGTAATCTTATGGCAGTAGTTGGAGAATGGAGTTACATATAATTATACTGTAATTCATTAGTTTAAGCAATTTACAAAGGTTTTCGTTATGCTTATAGATGCCTAATTGACACTGAAATAGACAGTTAGTTTACAAATTTACATAATTTTCATGTTTGGACATCATTTTTTAAACCAATAACGAACCATGAAGGCTAACAAGAGAGATAAATCTAGAATCTACCAATTTTAGTAATGATAGCTTAAATTTGTGACGACTTTGTCCATTTGTTTTCACTATTGCAAGAAGTTATCCGTCCTCCTCCGTTTATATAAGATCAAATTACAACCACAACCATCGAATACGTACATTGGCGTGCCATCATCTTGTTCGCTCATATTTTTGGATGAATGCATGTACAAAATGCATCTGAGCTACATTTTCCAAAAGATAATGTGTTTTCTGTGTCGTATACAGCACAATTTTTTTGAGTGCTTGAAAATTAGTACTAAATGCAAGGCTTGTTAGATATTTTTCATATTCTCCTAAGAAATAGCTTTTCTAGTTCTAAATGGGAATGAAAATAGTTTAATGATTGTGAGAACACGACATAGAAAATGAAAAGAGTTGAAATGACAATGCTAGCTGAAAACTAATGACGTTTTAATGACAACAATTTGGTGATTTCTCTGATGAATCAGATAAAGACATATACAACATCTAACCATATACAGAAATGCATGCATGCATGTGCATGCTTGCTTGATTTACTTGCTTAAAAATTTGTCCCTTTAAACTTTCACACCGTATGTTGCAGTCTGGAAATATTTTAAAGATTTTTCTATTTTAGTATTAAATCATTTTTGAGTTTAATTTTTGTGAACCTTTATACAATATGAATTCATTATCTAACAATATCACCAAAAAGGCTCGCCTACCACCGAAAAACAGTTACAAAATTTTAAGGGAGTCTCTTACATCTGAAAAGTCTAGTCGATATCAGCCAGTGGAAGCACAAGAAATGGCCTCTTTAAGAAGACATCATAATTCATATTCTGCATGCCTTTCTCACTCCTTAAATTCCTGCACAAAGGTTTTAATGGCATTTCTGATTACGATTTCATTCCTATACGTAGTTCTATCTCTAGAAGCGACGGCACACAAATGGAAAAATTCTCAATCTGGATCTCGAAATTTACTATTAACACCTTTTATCAACGATGGAAATATTAGTGAAGCAAGAGAATTATCAAAAGTTAGTTTGTTCCCTGGAATTACCAGTTACAGTGGATTTTTAACTATTGACGAACCCTGCAAAACACATTTATTCTTTTGGTTTTTCCCAGCAGCTGTACGTATTAAAAAATTGCTCTGTTCCAATAATTACTACAAAAAAACTTGTATTTGTAATTATTTTTACCATCATTTTAATTTATTACTATAGTCTGGAAACATTAGTGCACCTCTCATTTTATGGCATGGAGGAGGTCCCGGTACTTCAGGTCTCTTCGGTTTATTCCAAGGCACTGGCCCGGTTGGAATAGATGAAGATGGAAAATCATGGATTGAAAACAAGTATGCATGGACCGAGCACCGATCGATGCTGTATTTGGATAGTCCCGTTGGAACTGGTAAAAATGTATTTATATTACCAGCGAAAGTCAATAGTCGCATTCAAATGATGATCTGGAACATAAAGAGTCGACGTGGGGTTTTCTCAAGTATCCCCATGCATATATTTATAACCTATCTTACTCTGTGTAAAAATACTATAGGATTCAGCTACAACGAAAACGATGATGCACGCTGCTATGCTTCTTCTAGTGACGATGTTGCCGATGGAGCACTTAGGGCACTGAGACAGTTTTATCAACTTTTTCCTGAATATCAACGAAACGATTTTTACATCAGCACAACATCATACGGAGGTTTGATGATCAGCTTTAACAAAAGAGGATTATTTATCCGGCATCACAAATATTTTGGGCTATTCATTTAATCCGATTTATCTTTGATGATGTATTTGAATATATGATATCGTTATATTTATATCAGGATACATTATAATGATCTAATTTCCAGGAAAATTTGCCCCAACACTTGCATGGAGAATACATTATGATAACCAGTTGGATAAAATGAGTGAATATTCCAATTTATCGTCAATCAACTTAAAAGGGGTCATCTCAATGTCGGGATTCAGTGATCCCCTTCACCAGATAGATTATGGGGAATTCTATTACAATTTGGGGTTTATCGACAGTCTCCAGTTGAAATTTTTCCAGTCGCAGGAATCCATGGCCAAATCTTATATCAGGAACAAAAACTTTTACCAAGCATACGAAGTACATAACATATATATATAGCATAGAAACTATATTAACTTATACCTAAATCTACGTTAACGTTATCTGATGCTTGCAATTTAAGCAGCAGCAATGTTTCCGCAATACCACAAAATGATCCTTTTCCTTCCGTTTTTAGATTGTGGATCCCCTGATAGTTGGGAATGATGGGCCTTCTTATTTGAAAAATATCACTAGAATCAAATACCCTTACAACTTTGTAACCGATTTGATTGATCCAGATGCAGAGCAGCATTTATACAAGCATGATATTTTCCTGAGACAAAAGTGGGTTGAGGAGGCTATTCATGTTGACACATCTTCGATAGGCCACTCTTTTAGAACTTCAAGCAATGTGGTGTACATAAACCTTCTGGGGGACTTGTACAAGTCGGTTAGTCATCTTATCGAGGATTTGCTTAACACGGATGAATACAAATTTTTGTTTACTGCTGGTCAAATGGATCTTATAGTGCCACATACAACAGTCTCCAAATTCTTACAGGAACTGAAATGGGGAAAAGAGAGTACTTTTAAATCAATGGTTTCTTCTGCATTTGCTTCAAAAACGGCAGATTTATGGATGTATAAAGATCAAGTTGTTGGCTACGAAAGGAATATTGGTAAATTAACATATTTAATGATGAGACAAGCGGGACATCATCCATTTATTGATCAGCCTGAATGGACGTTGGATCTAGTTTTGAGGTTCACACAGTAAATGAATTAAATTAAATTTGTAAAACAAAGCAAGCCATTCAAACATATTAAAACAAAAATTAAAGCAAACTAAATTTTGTTTTGAAGCTGGTGCGGTGTATTTATGAGATTTGCAAAAAGGATTCATGAGAAAATAATAAGAATTATGTTGCATTAATTAAATTGATGTCTCACTCTCATCACATCAACACAACTTTGGCATTTCTTTAATCTTATTTATTGGCCACTTAAGAATATTACCCACCAATGTGCTTATACAAAGAACATTATATTATTAATTACATGATGACAGCACAATCCGTAGAGGAGCTCTAAACAAACTATTAAAGCTCTTTTTATAATCCATTCTTGAATACGATATTTTTAGATACAAATTTACTGCACAGCACACAAGAATGGAATTCGAACAAACAGAAAAATATTGTTGTACTTAAAATTATTACTAAATTTCCAATACCCAAATTATTGATTCAGTCTTAATTTAGCATTTAAAGGAATCTAAAACGTTTCCTCAAAAAGGGACCCTGAACATTTTAAATTTTAAATTGATACGTGTTTTTATTGCATAAACAACCGTATGATTTTCGATTTAGCACACAATCACCTATTACAAAAAACTATCATAACTTTCGCACATATTTATGACATGTATATGCTATCACTTTATTATCATGATTCCTAGAACCTCACTATTTTAATTCTAGTTTAAAATAGTACCTAAAGAGTACATTTAAATTATCTGTACTCAATATATCATTTAACTATTTCTTACATGTATCTACTAGAGGTGAGTGCGCATTGCGCACCCTAAATTTTTAAATTGTACACTTAGATTTTACTATTTACATAATATTATATTTGCATTTGTTCTTATTCACTAATCATACTTTTCATTTATTTTCCAGCTTCAGCAGATCAGTAAAAAATCGATGATTACGAATCAGCCACAGAGAAAGCGACAAGCTAATGAAAGCAACACACCAGTAAAAGTTTGTTTAATTACCTATTTGGAAAATAATGGTCTATCAGCAAACAGTAAATAGTGTATGCATTCTATTACAGAAATCCTACAAAGAATGTGAACTTCAGTAGCATATAAATATTATCGAGCATTAAGCTAGATTTATTTATTCCAACAAAAAAAACTCACGATTTTTTTTCCTTTTTTGGGTATTTAATACATAAGTGATTTTCCCACCGTACATTTACAATGATTTATTTTTCCTTCCTGCCCTCTTATCTATGAACTCCAGACATTTGGACAACTTCTGGCTTTAGAATGAGAAACGAAATTCTAAAATAAATCCTTAAGCACTCAGGCGTTCAAGCACTCACCAAACTTTTCGTTACATAAAAGCTTTAAAGTACTAGTAAATATAACGATCCATATACTCCAATCGTTTGAACTGACGATAGGACTTAGATACACATGACATACATTTGCAAAAAAGTCCTTCATACAACAAATATAAAGTTCTAAGCTTGAAAATGATTGCATGCTATTTTTTTGCATTTTTACTCATTTTTAATCCTCCATATGTGCATATTTGCCGTTATATCATTAGCATCATTATAATTTATAATACATTTATGTAACACGTGTATTTATATCAGCTCACTAAACTATAACTCGCGAGCTAGTTTTTTCTTCTATGAAATGTATAGAAATATTGGATATCAATGTCAGTAAGTAAAATAGCATTATCAGTTTTGGTTCAATTACATCTTTTGCTTTGCTCCATCTCTTTTTCTGGTGAAAACAGCGTTTATAGCTTGCAAAGAAATAGATTTTTCCTTTTCAATTTACAGTCCTAAGGAACCACATTACGACAAGTACAAAGTAAAACGTGAGAAAAAAGTCACAAATGCATACAACGCGGAACATGACAAGAAGGAGATAGAAGTTAAATTTGTCATTATGGACAACTATAGGCTGCCAGGGGAAGTCATCGATGAACCCGGTCACGTTGAGAGTCACTCCAAGGAATACAAGAAAGCCCACAGTTCCTATAACATTGAATAGTATCCATACGGCTCCTGGTGTTTTGCTATGCTGGAAATGACATCCAAAAAATATAATGTTTACACTTATAAGCACACGTGAATCATTTGTTGCAAACTTTACATAAATGATATGTGTGGATATGTGCATCTTTTGTTGTTGTAATGTTTCATGAAAGAACGTTCATTTTAATTAATCCTAAAAGCGCTATGCTATGTGATTATGTCATGTGATGTTTGCGGAAGTGTGTCAATTTCAAGTTCCTTTGCATCACAGCTTCTTAAATTATAATATTTCATATGAAACACCTTGCAATTTATTTTTGTAATCGATAATAAATGCTCCTTTTCCTTCAAAAAATGGGAAAGATGTTTGTTGGAAGATTCTAATATTTATGTCGAGTTGGGCTTTATTGAAATTGAAATGTCCTTGTGCCAAATGTTGCACAAAAATATCACGAATCTTCGCCAACATGTTTTAAGGTTCAGTTTGAGAACTCACATTCACAAAAAAGTTATATTGACAGAAATTCAATCACTGTTTAGCTTTTATTTACACATAATATATTTTAAGTCAAAATATTTTTTATTTCTCTAAAAACTAACTTTTTAATCAAATGCAATAAAAAGTCTCGAAAGTAAGAATATTGATAAAATTAAGTTAAAATAATGGCTAATCGAGCATAGTGCGTGAAACATTTAAAGATAGTTAAATTCTTGATGATATTCAAGCATTTTGATAACTTGTGCTCGCTTGCATTAAATCATTTAACATGAATATTAGAATTCGGTTTCATTCATATCTTATCTTATGATGATGATGACGGGACTAGACATTAGTGTATGAAAGCTCGTTTCCCGTCGAAAATTGCATCAATCCAATAGTCGATTGTAATTGACACGTGTAATAACTATGACTAGGCTATCACAATCTAGGACAGTGTGTTCGTAGAAACATTGTTTATGTATGGATGTATCATTAGAAATAATCATCTTGATGTGGTGTGTTGATCATCTGTACAAGGCATCTTGTCAACTTGCAATATTAGTTTTGAAGTTTAAAGTGACTCCACTTAAGATGTACAGTTTGGAGTCAAATATATTGGATTGAGCTCATAAATTGAATTTTTTTTTTCATTGGTTTCAAGCTTTAAAGCTGAAAGCCCCTTAAATGCGTTTTAAAAATTTTGTACCACCCAGCCTAGCATCAGGTCAATATTTCTCTTTGTGTGATGTTTAGGGAATATCGACAGTGGAATGTGCCATGTTTTTACAATGAACATTGTGATTGTATATTGTAACGACGAAGCTTTTTGTGAATTGGATTTCTTTCAGATATTCTTTTACACAATTTACACTTCAGAAAAAATGCTTTTATCTTGAGTTTGTTTCGAATTGGGTTAGAATAATATACTTTTCACAAATAAATGCATATATATACAATATAGACGAGTAAATTGCCTTTGAGCGTACGTGCATGCATAATATATTACCAATTACAAAGAAAGAGTGGGAAAATATTTATAATTCATAAAACGGAAATAGGTATATGTATGTTCGGGTTTTGATTTTATTGTTCACTATAAAAGTCACTGCAGTATAACTTTCACTGCAAATATGTATATCAACGATATCGAAGCCGTGGAGTACAAGAGATTTTGCCGAACCGTAATTTACATTTATCTAATTTTTGTGCAAATGTGTACACATAAAAAGGACGCAACGAAATCGAGTTTTTTTCCTTTTGCTAAAAAACGCGAATCAATATGTGCTCCGAAAACTTACACTTTTTCTCATTTTTCTCACCCAACTTCCAACAGAATATGTGAGGTAAAGGAAAAACACTGAGTAGATTGTCTTATTTGTGGGTGACGTGAGAACTGCTTTCTTTCTACATATCACATATAAAATCATAATAACATCTCACAGACATCCAATATCGTGTCAATGTGACATCCGTTTGTCAATCTTTCTATTAGATTGCGAATCTTTGGGTGAAATTTCACACTGTGCCTGTTTACTGTACAACTTTTTGCTTCCTGTGTTTGTTCTCCACACTGTAGGAAATACATATTTAATGTTGAATGTATGAATTGTTTCTGATTAGTGATTGCAAAGTCGATATATGTACAGATAAATGACGGACGTTATTGGGAAGGAAGCATGAGGGAATGAAAAGAAAGTGCTATTATTTTCACACCTAGAAACCTGAGAACTGAAAGCAAATAATGACTATCGTCATTATCGATAAAAAAATATGACAGTCCTTGCGTCAGACAAACATCGGCAAACAATGTATTCATACATACAACCCAGTAGTGTCAAAGAAAAATCCTACAATTTCTGATAAGATGCCCTAATTGAAACTAAAGCAGCACAAAAGGATATATTAAGAAAGTTGTGTCATGACATGTGTAATATGTATTTTTAGCATCAAGGCTCATTTTTATAATTTTATATCATCTACGGATACAATACACAATTTTACACATTATTCCAATTACGAATGTTTTGTAATAGTTACGTCACAATTTCAAAACAAGTTTGAGAATTAATATTAATGAAATCAATTTAACCTTTAACCAAAAAAATGAAATAACCTTTAGAATTAATTAATGTATGGCTTTACGAGAAACGACAGGTGGTACTTTGTATCAACGAAAGTATTTTTATTTTTTTCCTTCTAGGTTGTCTTCGATAGTTACTCATTAATCGCTAATTAAACGTTCAATGTTTACTAGGAGAGTTTTGAAAGACATTGCCACTTTACTACACTGCATATTTAGTTACTTCGCTAATCTTTACAATTATTTTCAAGTAAATCAATTACCATTGATGTTTTTTGCGCTAGGTAATTAGCTACAGCTCATAATAATTCTACGAAAAGAACGAAAAAAATTTCTCTTAAGGTAATAAATGAAGAATGTGCAAAAATGGCAAAAATAGGGTGGAAAACGTAGTATGTATATATCAGTTTTATAAAAATGTGCGAATAGAATACTTTTACCTTTTGCCTACTGAAAGACGAGCATGCTTTCTTTTAGAAATTCAGGCGTCAAAATGCAATTATTAGAGCGTATACAATTGGCGATGTTTACGGAAACGTTTTATTACGAAGCAGAACGACGCACATCATCATCTCAATATTTTTAGAGATAGAAAATAGAAGAATTGTGATGTAATTATTGAGCATACGAGAAGTAGTGACAAAGAATTTTGTCTTCCAATATCCAAATCCCTTTTCTACGTCATTATCAGAAGCAACATTGCATTATAGAAGCATCCTTTAATAAACTGATATTTATTTTTATCCAGAGTTTGCCAGTTGATTCATTTCATTCACGGAAACAACATCGCGCTATTTTTCCCAGCATATTGTTACATTTAGCTTCAGAACGTGTACTTACATTAAATGTCAAAAATTCAATCTCGCTCACATTTCATTACAGTTCACTTTAATTACTGACGTTGTTACTCGCTTTTCTGTGTTATGCTTTCTACTCGTTTTATAATCGTCATAAAACGTGAGAAATACCTTCTTTTCATTTAGAGTGAATTTGGAAAATGAAATTCCAACACATCTTTATTTCATAGAATTCGTTAGTTTGAAGTGGAAACTATGCATTGAAAATGATCAGCCATATGGACAGAAATCTGACACGTGCATGAATAATGTGAATCCTTCGGGAGAATTTTACTAAAGAATTTTTTCGGTAGTCCAACAGAACAAAACAGCAACAAACTTTTCTAAGCACCTTTTGGAATATGAAATCGACCAAAATGTTTGTTGGTACTTGAGAACTACGTCATTAAGCTGTCAACTTTTTAGTTTTATCTTTTAAAAAAATTCTGCCACATGTGTCGACTCCCATAGCAGTTTGTTTTTCAGGTCAATGATAAATTCAATCAGAGAAAAAGGTAGAATACAAAGATACTTATAGAATTAAAATATTCATTCATAAGACACATGAAAATATGAGCAAAATACATATGTAGTAGCAACATAAATTGACAATTTGAAGATCATTTCTAGTAAAAGGATGAAAGTATAAAGAAAATCATCAAATTTCAAAATTAAGATAACCAACAGAAAGGCTTTGCTGAGAAATCTCTTGTTTATTCTGTTCAAAACGCGCAATGAATTGCGCATTGCATACTGCATAAGATCTCGTCATCCTGTTTGGAATAGGGAATAATAAATAATCTATTGTATAAGATCCCATCATAGATAATAATGAATTATGCTGTATGGTTTTCCAGTTAGTATTAACATATTATAAGGTGCAAAAAACGAATATAAAGTCCAGTTTCAAGTCTTTGGTATAACCTTCAATTCTAGATAGGATGGGTAATCAGATTTCGGGGAAGTAGATCTAGACTTTCATAGCGTAAATATAGAAATCAAAGTGTATTGCCAACTTTCCTTCATCATTTTTGGTGTAAATTTAGTGGATGTCTTGCTTTTACCGTGCGAATGAAATCAATGATATCTTATGTAAAGACTAACAAAATATTTTTAAAAGACTTTGAGACGTGATTTGAAACGTAAATGATTGTGTATTTGTGTGTCTATGTATCAAGTATTATCATGATAATATAGGAATACATTGAATATTTTTATTCAGAACAAACATTTCACCAAAATAGTTTAACACAATCTTAATAATGATAAATATATATTATAATAAATAAAATATTTCCTCCATGGAATATATTATAGCTCTTGGAAGCTATAGGGATGTGGTGATACCTAGGAAGAATACTTCCAAGGGTGATACTGGCTTTTACCACATCGGTTTTGACTTGAAATTCATGCTAGCTGACTACAAAATAATTCATAATTATAAGCTGGCAAGCAAAGACTCAGATAAACCAATCAAACAGTTTTCAAGTGGTTAAAATTATACCAGAAACATTGCTTGCCTCGTTTATTACGTAGATGAATGTATTCATCGTAGTTATACGATTGGCTTGTTCGTCTGTCTGTCTGTTCGCGCTGTAACTTTCAAAGGAGTCAACCGATTCTCTTCAAACTTGGCACACAGGTACCTAAGGTCAAGACTGCCATCGCTGTGATTTTCAGCTTCCGGGGTCACACCCCCTAGGGTCAGGGAGCCGCAAGCAGTAGAGTTGGTTCTTCTGTGCAATCTGTGTATTCTGTGCATTGGGTGCGTTTGGTGCTTCCCTAACATTTTCGATGTCTGCTTTTATATGCTTCCCTAACATTTTCGATATCTGTTCCGGTAAAAATGCATTTATAGGCAGTCCGCTCAGATCATGGTCTGAGCGGAATATATTTTAACGTGTTGGCTTATGGGTGAAATTTTTTTATCGTGGATTTCGATAGAGGAGTCAAAGTAGATTAAGTAGATTTCAAGTAGTCAGGTAGATTTGTCTAGAGACTACAGGTACAATCATAGACCATAGATCCAGTGACCAGAAAAATAAAATCGTTTTAAAATCATTGTCTTATTCGTCTACGTATATTCTTCATGTCTTGACATGACTTGTTTAAATCATTATGGCTTATTATAAAAGCTTCCTTCAAAGCGTTACATATCATAGTAATTTATGATTGTCTCTGAAGTAGTTATTTAACAAATAATGAAAATCATATCGCAAACATGACTATAAACTATTCTTTCATTTACGTGCACGTGCAATGCGGTATATAGAAAGTCGTTTCCGCGTTCCAAATATATGTCGATGAGAAAATCCTAAAATTATTTGTTTGTTTCACACGTGAAACTACGACCTAGTATCTTTGTCATGTTGGGATGTATGGTAGTATTTTCTCTTTCCATTGGACTTACCTAATGGTTAAGCCACAGTTTTCCGTGGTTTTGTTGAGCACATATATGTACCTATCAAGCTATCCTTCAGCAGCATAATACGAAACATCCCTAAATGCCAACTCATCAACATTGTGAACAATTTGTTTGGTTAATACTAAAAGCACATATATATATGCATACACACATAATGGTATAATTAGATTCAACAGCTTTTTCTCTATCTAGCCAAACAGTTTGGCACAAACAAGACAAGAGTGTCCTTATTGCATATGGGAATTGAGGGGAATACGGAGGACGAAGACTGCTAAATAATCAAAACTCTATTTCCTTTCTCTCAACTTTTGTAAGGGCTCTTGGGTAATATGTATAGTGGTACTTTTACACTTGGAACGTACAATCCTATGATCGAAACCTTATGCTGAACGATAATACTTTCTTTCGAAAGGGTAATTTTCTGTGATGAAGTCTCTTCGATATTATGATAACAACACACATAGGAATGTAATGGAAGTATCATTTCAAGAAAAAATTTTCAAAGAAATCTATTGCAATATGTGTCGAAAAATAAGTACGGATGAAGCATAGGACGTAGGATGACATGTAGTATCTATTGGACAAGTTATATTATCCACTGGTGCAGTAAACTTTTAGAACTGTTCGGCACACACTCCAAAAGATGTGGTTCCAAAATTGCTATCGTGGTTTTGGTTTTTGGCATTGCTTTTCTATACTTTAGGTGATATGTAAGCACGTTTGATCCTTGTTTGTAAACAGCAAGAATACCATACCATAAGGCAGTGCCTTCCAAACTACTTTGAGCATTTGCATTTATGATGCAATCACCGTTTAGTGAGAATGCTGAAACTGAAGTACCCATGAACTCACTCTGCTGCGAATGTTAAAAGATCTGAAATTTACATAACTATACAAAAACGTATAAAACACATTACATTGCATCTAAAAGTATACTTGATAAGAGTTTTTTTAAATCGAAATGGAGAAAGTGTGAATAACTTTGTATGATTTTCTTTTGTTTTCCTTGAACTCGAATTATTTTGCTTGGTCACTCACCTCTTCTTTTCAATGAGCAAAAACTGTTTAAGTCAGTCGAATATACTTGAGAGACCATTTCAAAAGGGCAATTTTATAATTAATATGAAGTCTTCATAATGGCTCCGACTACAACATTTCTGTAAACGACTGGAGTTTTTAAGAGTTAGATAATAAACCCAAATGAGGTTCCGAATAAGCTGGTTATTAGTTTCGTATGACCTCTTTTCGTTAACAAGCCTTGTGACATTAATTCTGGACAAGTAAATGCTGAATTTCCACTTCTCGCAATACAATAACAAGAGTTTCCTAATTTCTTAAATTGGTCCTCAAGGGCTCAAATGGATGCATACCCAAATACATCTAGTTGAAATCTGCTTGGTCCTTTTTCAAAACACACACGTAATGCATATTTTCATTGGAAGCAATGTAATATTGTCTTGCGAAGAAGCATTTACAAATTTCCTACCAGTAGTCACCAGTAAATAAACTTTTGACATTAATCCCAGGACACACCAGTATACCTGAGACCTAATCAAGTGAACTCTAGTGAGATCCAAGTATTTAGCGGTTTCTTCAACCTCTCAATTTCCCTTTTCACTGACTTCATTATTGAAATCACAGACATGATTTTAATTCTTTCGCTAGTCAACTGGCTAAAGTCATTTATGACATTTGGTTAAGTTCATGCATTATGCATTAGTTTCTTGTTTCATGCACGAAAAGCAATTCGGGAAATTTTAAACACGTAGTGTAAATTTAGCCGAATTTACTGTACTCATGATCATGCGAGATTGTTGCACGAATTTTATTACCCATTGAACTTTTAGTTCTCTTAGTTTACTGCTGTCGAAGCAGTTTTAAAAAAAAACAAGTTTTTCCAATAAAAATGGAATGATGAAAGAGGAAAGTACTAGTTGACAGGAGTCAACCCCAGCTAATTGGGTATCCCAACCCAATGCCCCGTCTTCGGGTGACATAAAGGTATTCTAAGTACAACTAGTACAACGAAAATTATTCTAATTGAGTTCTTATAAAAATAATTATTCTAAACGCGAATTATTCTAAAAAAATAACTCTAAAAAATAATTGAAATAGTGTAAATGAGAAAAATTCTGAACGAGAATTATTCTAAACCAAAAATGTTATAAACCGAATACATACATGAATAACATAAAGTTACACTATATACAAATCTTAATTCCTTTTTGTAAGTACAAGACACATTATCGAAGCATCTTTCCATTTGAAAAGATATAAAATCATCATTTGATCACCAATTAATTTATTTTTATTCCGAACAACGAAATCTTCAATTAAAACCCGTTTTAAACAAAAAAATGTATACTTACAATGCAATAAAAATAGGTTTTTAGGCGCACAATTTTTGAAGGTTAATTGTATATCTAATTATATTCTGCAATTTTTTTTACGAATTTGAACGAAATATTATGCAGCTTAATTTTTTAAAGAAAATTTATGTTTTTTCAATTTAGAATATTTTGCATGGTCATTTTAAACTAACTTTTAGAAGATTTATATTCAGAATATTTCGCACCTTTCTGTTATACTAATTATTTTAGATTATTTGTATTTAGAATAATTCGCACTTAGAATAGAAGAATTCAATTAGAATACCTTTGATAGACCCCCCGTCTTCAGATCCCTTATTATTAAAATCCTCGTACTACGCAGCGCAGTATATTGGGTTTTGTTTTACACGAAAACCAAAAGTCATTACAACGAAGAAGACTTGACAATTTTACGAGATTTAAAACTTTCTCAATATTTTCTCTTGTAAGTAGAAGTTTCAAAGTTTTATAGGAAAGAAAAGGAAAATAATGTATAGGGGTTTCGCACCTTAAAACTACAATCCAAAATGATACTCTTATGTCTACAAAAGATGCATATATCCTACTGACTAGTTTTTCTTTTCAACAATTTTATTCCAACTATTCCTTACGTTAGCAAACGAATCATGAGCTTATTGGACTGTTGAAACAAGACACAAGAAAGAACAGTATAAGGGTCTTTGGTATAAGGATTTACTTTTACCAAAGTCAACTTTTTGTTTCGTATTACTTTCGCATTAAGTTATAATGCTTGTGAAATTACATAAAGTGAAAAGAATATTTTCTCTAAATGTGGAATAAGTAAAACTACACATATATGTAATTTAAGATAGACATTAAAAGTGCAAATGAAAATTCTGAGACAGCAATGATAAATAGATTTAGTTTTGCTTTTAACATCTCTTTGTTAAATGTTGAATAAAATATGCAATATATGATTTTGGCGATATTGTACATGTACTAATATACTGATTTTCATGTTACAATTGCTCATTGTTATTCATTTGTAATCAATCGCCCTATGTTCTTCTTACCGTTTTAAATCGTAAAATGTTCCATACAGCTTAGAAGCTTAGAAAATGTACGTTTTGTGATTTTATTTAGCCCCCCCCCCCCGCACCGACGACTCAGAAGTATGTACTATATTACAAATAGAGAAAAATTTAACATGTCTAAGCACCTAAACAGTATTGGGAAACCCGAATTTAAGAAGACACCGAATGGTTTGGGACAGGTACTATGCACTGGTCACTTGTCTTACCAACCCCTGAAGTGTCCCACGATGTGAGATTTTTGGTACAGGCCAACATGACATGAGCTACCAGTACTCAATAGAGTTTTCCCACAAGTCTTTCTACAAACTAGAATGTAAACCTTACAAAACTGGTGCTTTTGTAGTTATATATAGTACATACATAATTGTTGATTGGAACATTCCAAAGTCAGTGGGAAGAACAGTCCAACGCAATGTAGACACACAGAGAAGATTTTTACTTTTGACATTCGTTCTTTTTAAAAGGACCTTTAAAAAGACCTGGTCTTATCTAGTTGTCTTTTATCTTTTTGTAGTATTTGTATTGGTTTCCTTTTCTTTGTTGTATTGCATTTTTGAAAGACGCAGAGGCAGGAAAACAAATGCCCGGAGATTATAAAGGAAAAAATCGATACTAAAAATCCCCATTACGGTGTCATTTCCTTTGTTCCCCTGTAGAGTATAGAAAAGCCGTCTCTACAATAAAAACTGAGGATATTCTGTTTCTTCTAAATAGATTGTACGTGGTTTAGGGCCAAATAGCTATGAGGGTTACGTGTACAGTAAGGATTTATATTATTATTAGTTTATATCAAGAGGAAAATAACACAATTAACGAACAGGCGGAGAGAAAAAATCGCCGTGGAAGCTCCAAATTGGAGCTATATGGATTAGCCTAAAGCATATATTGAGCCAAGGTAAAAGAGAGACCAGCAAATAAAGTACGAAGGCCAACTGTCAATCCCGTGGCTGGACAAGGTTATTTTTTAGAGTTTAGTTTTGATAGCCGTGACGTTATTTAAGGTTCACGGAAAGACAAAATCATTATAACTTTAAACCCATTATAACCCCAAAATCTGACAACAAGCTGTGTAGTAAAAATCCTAGAATTGACAATGTTCAGGGTTGGTGAAGTTCCTACTTGAATGAATTAGTATTTTCGTGGAACAGTTTAATGATGGAAATTTTTTGCAATGATCGTTCACTTTGTTTTGGAAAGAAAGCAATTACGTGAAATATTCATTAAAATGGAGTTATGTTTACAAGTTTGTAAACTTATTATCAGGTAAAGGTAAATAATCCAAGAGATTCATAGGAAAGTTACTGTAGCCTGAAGCTACAATTACTGTAAATCAAAAAAACATGGGTTTTTATACAATGATGCTTTAGGTATAAGCTAAGGCGTATCTCAAAATATGAAGATATAAGCTAAAAGGGTTCTATTAACTGTCGTATATTGCGGATGTCTGTATAATACAAACTACGTAACGTACAACAATCAACATTGGTTGTTAAAATGTTTGACTATGATAAATGTTTGGAACGAGGAAAGTATTTATCTCTGTATTCGTCGCACATAAAACAAGCTAAGCCGCGAAGTTTTACTTTTTCTCTTAATAAGGTTCAAAATATGTAGAACTAAACTTAGACGTTAGGCATGGTTTTTAAAACATTTCCTCTCTCGAAATGATCTTTGGTGCCAGTATACTTACAATTAGCGGTCTCAAGTGACTTAGCTCGTAATTTGTTTAACTATCTTTTTGCAAAGACGAAGATACTAAGAAAGTAAAAGGGAAACTTTTGCTTACATTGACCAAAGAAAGCTAAAGGAGAGGAAGGATTCGCTAACAAATTTCAATAGAAAGTTAGCTTCCTGGTTAGACGGATGGTCGGAGGAAACAAAACATTCAACATTTTGGAAGGATAAAAGGACTCTCAATGAACTTTTAAAGGCCTGCAGGAATTCTCAGTGCATGTATTTTGCTTTCTTTCATGTGCTACGTACTTTCACTTGGTATACTTTTAACGTATGCAATGTAACTAGGTTAAAATAAATTTATTTATGTGTCTGTGGAAAGGCACATAAGACGGCCATGCCAGGAGAAAAGTGTGAAAAGGCGCAACCCACATTTCAAAGCGTATAAATTCATTAGCAATTCTCTTCAAGTTTCATTTTATGTTAAGTGTACTAGCAAGAAAATGGAGGTGATGACAATGCGGCAACTTCTTTTATCCTTTCTATCAAAATACTTTTCTCTCAAGGATATTGCATCCTTACTTGGTTTGGTGAGGTGTGAATGTTGTAATATTTTCTCTGTGTCTGTGTGTATATAAGGCTTTGCCGCGCACCTAATGAAAACTATAAATCTGTGAAGCGGAAGGCTCCACACCTGAGTACTCCCATGGAGAAAAGGATCTATCTCGATGAACAGCATTATAATACTTTAGTTCATGTCATAGTTTTCTTTTGTCTCTAAAATTGAGGTAATATGTAGAACCTCGTCTACTGCGTAGAACGTGTCCCTGGTCTGGGGTAGTCAAAGCTTTACTCTGATTATACGAGAGAAAATTTCATCATAAGACGAAGAACATGACGACAAGGAGTTTCTTGAAGTTAATAAAATAACAAACCAACAACTGTTCGTGCCATCACTGTAAAATAGATAGCATGGCATAGTTCATTAATATTGCCGAGTATGAGTGAAATCTCGATCAGCCCCATAGAGAAAAGAAATAAAATAGAAAGCCTGTACAATTTGACACAAACTATGCAACAACTTTCTCTTTCAAAAGAAAAGGTTGTCTATTGACTTTGGTGTCAAAATGAAGAACGCATGACTATATTCAATATTCATGAAACGCTGTCAACTTAACTTACAAGTATACAAAAAATAAATTAAATAAAAGGGTTGTGGTATGGTATAAAATCGAATAAACATGTTCGGTAGCTTCAGTATATCTTGAAAGTTTATATTTTGTGCAGACTTGAGACTTCATTGCTATTATTATTATGTACTCTCATAAATACACGGTAAGATCGTTATTTTTCTTCTCATGTGAATAAGATGAACGAAACACGCAAAAGGATTGTTTGTTACACTATTACTGCTTTCTCTCTCACTTTTTATGTGGTAAGAAATGATGTTATTATTATTCCACGGTATTTTATTTTATGCCTGAACGCGGATCCGGAGTATGAGATGCTCGAAAGACTTAGACGACGTATAAACTATGCTATTTTTACTATGCGCACATTTGCAAGATCTCTTGTAAGACGTTTCTGGATTTTAGATGAAAAACACACACTATTCATGACGCATCTCCGTTTTTCCACTAGGTAGATTTTTTCTCTCTCTAAAATTATGATTATTATCTGTCTTTTTTATATCTTTTCATATGAGTATGCATACATCGCGTGGTAAGGTTTATCGAAAAGCGTGAGCTGAGCTCATTCATAAAATTAATGCGTTCAACAGAAGCAGTACACCATCATCAACCAATGTAAACTGAAAGGAAATGAAAAACGTGCTTCATTTTCTTGATTAAATGCTTGTCATATTCATTACAATTCACTAGAAAAGCACGTTATGTATTTTATCATGAAAGCTTTATCACTTTCATTACCTCTCTTTAATTGTCTGCTATGAAAATAGTGATGAATATGATACCGTAATGATGATGATGATAATCTTACTGATGCTTTTCAATTTCAACCGCTTTTCCTCCAATTTATCCCGATAAATGAGAACAACAAGTTGTTCACATTGAATTGAAAAATAAAGATAAATTGCCAAGTGTAGTACCTATAGATGATATTCAGGAAGTAATATTGTTTTTTGAAGGTTGTAAATACTTTCCCTCATATCACATTTCGGAAAACATGTTATAATGTAAGTAAGTAATGATGAAATTGTTTTATTAAATTTCTCCCGCAACAATAATGCCTTTTACATGAATTTAGAGAAAGTGAAAGCACTACCCGTTAATCCGTTTTATTTTTGAACAGTTTAGAGCAAAGGCATCAAAAAAGAAATTCATGCCATATGCCAAGAATGATGAAAAGAAACCAGGATATAATATTGTATGGTGTGTGGTGAGTAGTATAAATGGCGACGCATGAATTCTAAACAAAATTCACTCGAAAAGGTATCATTTTGAAAAGTTGACAGACACAAACATCTTCCATGTCTAGTTTTATTTTCCCGTGTTAACTGTTTTTTGGCTTTATGGAAAACTGTCCATTATTTTCTTACAAAAGTAAAGAAAATGGAGTAAACACTGAATGAAGAGAAGAAGATGCACACATGCAAAACCACCCACTGGGGCTGCTGCCAACAACATTCCATGCAGTCTACTTCTACTGTGTTCCTTGTTGTTGGATGAGTCTTTCTCACATTCAACAAAAAGAAAAATGATGAATAGGTCTATAGAGAGACGGGACGACGTGACTTTGACTTCTTTTGTGTGTGTAAAATGTGACGACTACTTAATATCTAACAAAAAGAGAGTCAACTAAACGCTGGGAAAACAAGCTTTCTCCAACATCCAATGATACTCTCCAGAAAAGTCTTGCTTGGCCAACATTCGAACAAACTGTCCAACACCACATATCACTTTCAGTATTTCAATGATACTGTCTATCTTTTATTTTGAATTCTATGACACTTCATTTTGTTGGTCACATCACATCTTTTGTAGGAAACATACAAATTTTTATACAACAAAGTAAAAATATTAATGATGTACACGATGCTCTGCTCAGAGTGAGCCTTTCTCCTAGAGTAACACTATTTGTGTGGATTAATTTTACTTTCTCTAAGTAAATTCCTAATATTTTTACTTTCTAAAATTACGAAGCGCCTAATGCGACAGAAATTTGGTTTACAGCGTTAGTGCTCTTGTTCTTGGTCCCCAAGCCACTAACTGCAGTAAAGATGGGTTCCGCAGCGTTTGGTCCCTTTTTGGATATACAAACTACACTGTTCTAATAATTCCCTTCAACTGCAGTAGCACTAGCCCAGTCTCAATTCCATTTATACTTGAAGAACCAAGTTTTTGCTTCTTTTTTTCCTGGGGGAATTATTCTCTCTTTTCATTTGCATTAGACAAAATGGAAATAACTCTGCATTCATTCAGATTAAAACTAAAAGATGTACTGAATTCTGCTTCTGGAAATACGAGAAATATATGAATATAGACCCAAAGTAGCAGTAAAATTGCAATGCAGTTAGCAGAGTAGACTCACTTCCACCCTATTATTAGGATTTTAATTAAACCACAGGGAATTCACTAGTTCCCTAGCCCATTCATTTTTGTTAGTTGGTTATATACTTCCAGCTTTCATTTTCTCTCTTCACCACCACCAGCCATTTACAAAATTACCAAAACGTAATATGTAAAGTAGATTTGCCCTCACGGCAAGGGCAAGAAAATGCATTATAAGAAATACATTTAGGTACATATAAGAATGTACTTTTGTAATATGAAATCTTGTTGCCTGAACCCTTCCTAAGGAAAACTCAAGTAAATACATATGAGTTATCGACAGTGTTATCGACATTATGTGCATACATATTTTTAGCACACATCTACATGAAATTGAATCAAGTTATATGCAAAGTCAGCAGAAAAGTGTCGTTCTCCATTTTTCCCTTTTCAACTTTCACCGGAAACGTTGCAATATTAAATTTTGAATTTTTTTTTACTGGAATGAGTGTGTGCGTTATCCCCATCATAATAAATGATCTATTTCTGTGCTACCAACTTATAACTCGAAAAAAGTGTTATTTTAAGGTAGTTGGGAAAACAGGGACCATGAAATGGAATAACATTGCATCGTATCGTATCTCGTAACATTCTGCCTTCCATTATAACATGTAACGTGTTCAGATCAATTTTAAGTAAAAAAGATTCCGCCCTGTCGATATCTGAGAATGTCATTTCGTGTACATAAAAAAGTATACCTACACATGTATGTGTTTGCGTTTTTCCAAAATCCCCTTTTACCCGTTCAACCATTTATTTTGATAGTTTCAATGTCGTTTCGGTAGGATTTCATTTTATGACCCAGCTAGTCCTGACTTATACATTCCATTTTTATTTCTACTTGTCGCCTCACCATCCATCCGTTTAAGTAGTAAATCTTTTTTATTAAGAAGTAAAGGAACATCAACTTGATATTTTTTTCCACTTGAGTTTCTTGGTCCAATTCTTGTCTTTATGCGCTCTAGTGCTTTCTTACCCACAAAAGTCCTACAAAATCATACTGTACATTTAATATACACATTAAATTCTAGTGTTTCTCGAGGACTCTTATGGCAGAAATAATATAGAAGTGTGGTTCCATCAACATCAATACCGCCATACTTCCTTCAAGCTTAATTTTATATTTTCTCTTTTGTTTTTCCGGAAAAAATCAGTTAAAAGTAACAAAAAATTGTACTTTCTCCGAAATAATATACCAAGAATATGAATGAGCAAACATAAAAAACCCTGAAGAGATATTTATTCTCAACTTAAACCAAGAAGAAAGTTCACATAATTGCGAAACGTTTGCTTGTAAAATAGATTATAACTAGTAGATAGTCCATCAGTATTAGTATCAACACCATTACATAGAATATACATTGCATTTATACTCAGGGGATATCTGGTTCATGAATTTAAACAATTGTGTTACAAATCTGATAGAATTTCTCATCAAATGTCGCTTGTGTGGAATACTTTTACTGGAACGACTGCATTTTACATGACCATAAAAACCTGTTGACAATCAAGTGCGTCAACTAGAGCAAAGGTCTGCAGATGGATCTCATAAAAAGGAAATAATAATAAGCAATAACGTACAACTTAATATACATATTTAATCAAAAAACGAAGAATCGCAAAAGTTTTCTTGTGATCAAGATGATCACATAAACCCACAAGTGGGTCATAAAAGAAGAGTCACTCTGAATTTTCCATGTCTTTGCAGAAAAGATATCACCAAAAGGATTTCCGTTCGCAAAGATGATAAAATAATGGAATGTGATACATCTTCTACCCAACCAATGTCATTCATACTATGTTTGTGTATATTTGTATGAAGAATTCGCTTACCCTTGTGGTATTCATACATTTTATGATTCCTATTCTCTCAACAAATTTTTTATCATCGAACTACTTCTCATTCCTTAGTTTTAGCATGCACCAGGTTTATATAAGATATTCTGGTCATGTACTAAGGAGAAAGTGGAAAAAAGACAATGAAAGGAAATGAACGGCTCAAAGCACACAAGAGTCATAAATCTCGACAAACTCGTTGTGCCTATTGCAAACCTCCAGGCAACTTAATACAGTCAACTGATGTAATTTAGGGGGTGGTGCATATTTCAAAATTCATCAATATACAGAATACATAGACAAAGCAGTAAAACTAAATCATCATGTAAGTGTAAGACAGTGACAACATACCCATATCCAAACATAGATATTTTTTTATTTCCCAGGTTTAAATTAGTTCAAGAACAATAAAATGCTTTCTTAGTAGAGCGGGGGAAAATGCTTTCACGTTTTATCAGTCAACCAACAACAAGGATAAAGTGCAACGATAGTCAGTACATGGCATGGCTATTACATTTGTTACAATGAGTGCATCCAATGTGACCTGTTTAATGTATGTATTTTGTATGGTACGTCCTTTTAGATTTGTCAAAGTATTTTATTGTACATGTTATATATATATATATGCTATGTATATGTGTATTGAACGTAATAACATATAATCAAAAGTAATCAAGTCGACCAACCTTCTCCACCGAATTCCACAAGAGAAAGATGCTTGCCAACGTCCTTACGAATCCAACACAAATTGAGAGAATGCCCAAGCAGATAAGATAGTTGTGAAAGTTGGCCAGCGGAATGAGTCTCTTCGGGCCCAAATGATTCGACACTGCTGGTTTCCGTCCGGAAGGTCCTTTGCCCATGGAGATTGATGATAATGGCCATGATGAACCAGACCCTCCTGGTGCTCCTGATTGTGATGAAGATGAGGGTGCAGTTAGGTACACTGATGATGTGTCAAATAGACTGGATTGTGTGCTTATGGTATCTAGATCTCCAGCGCCAACAACCGTGTTGTGAACAGAAAGTGCGAGCTGTCCAGAGGAGCTTGAAGTAGCGACTGTTGACTTTGATGATGATGCGGGTTGATTCAACTCATAAACAACTTGGTTCCTTGGGGCAAGCTCATTGTTGTTCGTTGTCACAATGATGACCCAGACTCCTAAGCAGCTGAATACCAGGCCGATCAACTGAAGCAAGACAAAATATATAAAAAAAAAAGTTTTACTTACCACTTTTATATTAGTCCTCTCATTGTCAGTGTTTTGAAAATAAAATCGAAAGCTTACTATTGAAACAATAGACACAATTTTGACTCCGCTTGAGGCAGGAAGATGACAACATTGCAAGCACCCAAGACATTTTTGGCAACACCCTCGATTCCCACCCTCGCCCTGTTGAATATCCTTCTTCCCCATTTTCAACAAGCTTGTATCGTTATTTTACAAGATTTCCTTTTTTTGTTCAATTGTGGGAACTTAATCAACAATTCCTTATAACTTCTTTTATGACAAGAAATTGTTAAAGAGAGTCAACTTTCACTTTCCTACTGGTAAATATTTTATGAAAGAAATCTTAATTAATTTCACGAAATTTCCGGCCTGATTTTGACAAAACTGACATGGTATATATAGAGGCAAATATCAAATTCATTTATATCTCTAAACACAAGACCCAGCGACTAGCAAGGATTTTGATGTGATCTGAACTGAAGCTGGAAGTAAACGGAGATAATTTAGTTTGGCACATCAAAGCTTTTTCCAACAGACGTTTCCCCTTTTTTCTTTGTGGCTCTCAGCAAGACGCGTAGTGTTACATGACTTCAGTTCAACTTAGTGTAAAATTACAATATTAGATTTTTATTGGAGATAAGTAAATGGACTTTCAGGGACGAAAACGCAGCTAGTCCTTTTCCTCCTCTCAGCTCTGCTCACACAGATCCTTTTTTACGTTTATACTTGTCACGAAACTGCTCTTGTTGTTCTCAATCCGAGTTACGAAAAAGAACTGAGTAAAAATCCCATCTAACCGGAGAAAGATCCTAAGACTCCTGTTGGTTTGCGTATAAGGCTGCTTCTCACAAAGCGGAATCCTTCCATTCGCATTCACTCCTCTCTTTCCTACACACTGTCTAGGAGGAAGCTATATTGGCTGTTCAAAAACACAAAATGTTTAGACCAAGCAAAATTCTTTTTTTCTGCATCTATCCTAACCTAAGCTTCACATTGTGATCATCAACAGCCCAGAGATTTAAGTCAGAAGCGTACACTACGTAAACAAGTGGGCTGAAAGTTGCAAATGTTTTAGGAGAAAGGGACTCATGTAGAGATTTTACTCTTCTGATGAGGGGGACGTACAGAAAAAAAGAGCCAACTAAATTTCTACTATATGTTTCTGTCAATGTGGAGTTTCACTCTCATTCGCATCGCATATTGAACTGATAAAAGCATTCACAAGTAGAAAATAAGCAACACCTTGTCTTTTCCTTGTTCTCTTACGTTAGAACAAGAAGAAAACATAGATATTACTATTGTTGTACTTTGTACTGTATGTAGCCAGCCTCTATTCTGATAAAATTGCCTGCTAAGTTTTATGTATGTACACAAATATAGATGTATAGATATCACAATGAAAGTAAAGTTATGCATCCCTACGGTACAATTCCGTAAATGAAATGAAAGTTTTTTCCTCCTTTTGTCAGCTAGGTATGTATAGTTTGATGGGCTCACTCAAGTTGAAGGAAGAAAAGAAGAGAAACAAGCCTTGGAGTAGAAGATGAAGATATTATTGTTATTGCTTGTGAAGCTGATAGAAATAGAAAAGGTATTCTTGTATATTTCTTCTTTGGAAGATGATGAGTCGTACTATTTGTGAGTGAAAGGGACGGAAAAGGAATGTACATTCATATCTAGATTATTTCCTTTAGGTAACAACATTGGTATCTTGTGGTGGGTGAGTAGTTATGTTATATATACGATGTATGGACTGGAGCTTGAATACTGGTATAAGATAGCTGGTTTGGTTGGGCCCAATTTCTTAAAAAGAATACCATTGTGTTCTCTTTAGGATTATATTTCTCTTTTCACTTTCACTTCTAATTCTCTTTAGAGAACGAGAAAAACAGTGTGCGTGTGTACTTTAGCAAAAGCAAGTGATCCTCTTCACTCAGCAACTCATTCCTTTTTATAACGTGTACACAGTACTGGTGCACACTGTGGTGATGGAGTTATGAAATAAGAAGACAACGAGAGATAGACGAAGAGAGAAAACCCGTTTCCTTTTTCAAACCCTTCATACTTTTCTAAATCGACTGAGTTAGACGTGGAAAAAAAACGGAGTAAAAGGCTACAGGAAGGAGAAAAGGACTTGAGTGTTTGCTTGTTGCAAAAGTACATTTCATTTCACATTTATGTGCTGTGCGAATGCGAGTGGAAGGTTCACAGGCCACAAGTAATGACGGTGAAAGTCGTAGATTGAAAGACGGGACACGACACGAGGCACTGCTCATGATAAAAACCAGAGTTTACACTTTCCCAAAGGCGATTCCGAGTAAACATCCTGTTTTCTGCATGGTCCTCATTGCGATGCATGATGTGGTAAATATCATGCTACTTTTTCGATTCGAAATGAATTTGGTAAATGGATAAATGAGAGATTTTGCAAAAAAGAGTTTACAACATTGAATTTTAGATGTTTATTGCGTTATAGTATGAAATTGGTCTTGCGGCCTATCCCCCCTAAGGAAAATCCCCCCTAAGTGACAAATCCCCCCCAAAACCCATCCCCCCTAATGTAAAACCCCCCCAATACCAATCCCCCCCAAAACTCATCCCCCCTAAAACATATCCCCCCTAATGTTCATCCCCCCTAAACCCATCCCCCC
>JAQIWN010000382.1:0-35332 GCA_034699025.1 Entomobrya cf. arborea Gr-Col-00668
TATTTTAGCAAAATTACTTGCATATTGCATGCATATTTTGGGCATTTTACTTGCATATTTTCTCGTACTCTGGTGATTATATTAGCTTGTTGGCTACTTTAGAAGATTCACCTTTTCTGCATTGTTACTAGTATTTATAGACGTATGCATGAGTAATTTGAATCGGTTTTACACACGCTCGATGAGTTACAATTACACTTGCTCAACAAATGATCATGTATTACACAATTTCATAACTGTAGTTTTGCCCCTGTATTTGTCAAACTCAAACTAAATAAAATAAAGCCAAATAGATGTATAGACTCAACTCACTTTAACATCACACCCCCCAATTGTACTGCTGGCAAAGGTAAAGGTTATGTCGAAACACACTTGATTTTTCTACAACATTTTTGTTGGCAAGAATTCTATTCATTGGGACTTTTCAAGTGGTATTTTTTTTCTTTCAAATTCGTCGAAAAGGCATAGGTCTAGCTACCTGTCATTGTATTCGAAGAAACTACACCGGAAATGAAATATGTCTTTTAATACAGATAAAAGTTTCCCTGTCTGAGTTGTAAGTTGACTCTGACTCTTCCTTCTCTGCAAAAAAGAACTCGAAGTATGTGAGTCTACTGAACACTTCAAAAAAATGTCAGGGAATGGAGAGGTAATGAGTACGAAGACGCCAAACTATTTTGCAACAAAAATTCCTGTACATTTTCATATAGTGAGTAGCTGTATTTTATATACTTAGAATGTTGAAAAGATAAATTGTTGTATAACGTTCTATAGCTAACATGTATACAAATAGAACAGAGAATAAAAAATATTTGCCAAGTGGTTGGACAACTCCTGTCATAAGATGTTTTGAAGCATTGAGTCCAATTCTTTTTCTTCTTAACCCGAAAAAAATACAAAAAAGGACGAGAACATCGACTTGATTTTTTTTCTTATTTAGACATGGTAAGAACTTGCATTCCCCTCGAAAATCAGTCTGTAGCATGGACAGGTGTGAAGGGTTTCTTTCATACATCTTTCAAGAAAAGTTGAAAACTTAAAGAATAAGGAGAATTTACGATAGCTAAGACTATGACAAGACAGATTTTTGCTAAGCTTGAATAGAATCCCAGCATGGATGTGAAGATAGGTACACAGGTATACAAAAACTAGAATAGGGAGACGTACCTTGTTTACTATGTGGCTGTGGTGTGCTGCTGCCAAGTATCAAGTAACTCTTCGTCAGGTTGCCGGGTACACATTTACCAAGAACAAGTGGAAAGCAATACATTTTCAGAATTCTTTTCAAAGTGTTTTTGATAAACGATTAGCAAGGAACGAAGGGGGAGCAGTTAAAATGCTTATATTGCTTATTATTTTCCATCCATATATATCGTGGGTATACATATACTTAAATCAAGAGATTCTGTGTGCACAACAAAGAAGGTGTGCAGATAAGTCATGTCTGCATCTGCATACCTTGCCAGTATTGTATTTTTTATTTAATTAGGACTGCAACCATAGTTAGCATGCATTTCTGCTGTGTATGTTTTTTACACATGAATGCATTGTCTCCTAATCGTAAAGACAATCAATACCTCTATTTGCTGTGATTACATTAAAAACTACCTGCAACATAGTTTAGGTCCAGGCAGGGTGTGTATGTGGTATATATACATTTCTTTAGCTATTATGTTGTTTATGCTACGGATTTCAACGTTGATGCTTAACAAACCCAGCTACCCGAAATCCATTGTGAGATAACACATTCAGTAAATATGCCGAAAGTGTGTAGTTTGTAGGAATGAAAGGAAAACTTAAGGAGAGGAAACAGCCAATGAACCGATGATGCTGTAATGCCAAGAAAACTTTGTGACGGAGCAGGTTAAGCATGAAAGGGTAGAAAAGCGCAAGAGAACAAGTATGTGTGCATGTTGTACAATGATCTGGTTTTTGGAGTGGAAGCGATTTAGGTACATCGTCCAGAAAAATGGTACATATCAACATTAAAGTATCTCAAGAAATAGCAGAATGCAACAGATAACTGTGTGCTTTATATTCAAAAAGTTGCTTTTTTGCATTTGCGAGGTTTAGCTCATTTGCTGGAAACGTTTCCGCCAACAATTTTACATGATTAGATGCTGAAAGAAAGTATCTTTTTGTGTTTTTCCCCTATTGACTGTATTCCATGTGTCCGTTGCGCCAATATCCATGAAGATTTTAAAACGTATATTTTCTGCATCATGTACCTATGAACCCAAACTCGAATCTCAGGTGTATATTACTTTCCCCCTCGGACATTGCAGATTTCCAATCTGATTTCTGTTCAAATTAAACAAGTTATCACACAACTTCGTGCTCGAGTATCAAATTTAAGAGTGCACTAAATTGCCATACTATTCAAAATGACGAGTTAGTGATGATAAACTTAGCTTTTTTTTAATAACTAAATTTAAGGAACACTATGAAATCCTGTAGAGTGGTATTGAATATGGTTGTATATTTTAACATCATCCGGTACATTGCAGCTGAAAATTATAATGACTTATTATATATCTGCAATTTTGAAAACATATTTATCAATTGAGTTAAGCGTGCGAAAGATTTTTCTTTAATACCAATGGATGCTTTTTTGTACAAAGTAATGCTCTGCTCATTTTAATGAATTTAAATCTTCTTATACATTAACAAAAGGAAAGCTAATTTTTCTAGCCACAAACCACGATGTAGAGCAAAAAAATCCTACCAGAAATAAAAATATGCTATACAGTTTATTTTTCGTGTGTATTTACTGACAATTGTAGAATGCAACCATTGGAATGGTGTGCATGCCTCTGTTATTCGTCTATTTTAAAATTAGATTAGACAAATTAACTTTCAGTAACTTGAGTTCTATGATATTTGGTTAACCGTTTTGAACGATGGATTGTACTGGACAAGCGAGTATACAGGAAAAAAATATCACAGATTCCATCACTTCATCATCCTTGTGAGTGAGGGATACAAGTTGCATGACATCCTTATAAGCAATAAAACTACTAAACAATAGTATTTAATTAAACATAAAATAAAACAAACAATGTTTAATACTACATTTTTAAACTCAATTCTAAATTTGGTAACCCTTCTGGAAATAAATAACGACTGATTGCAACCGTTTTTATTTGCAAATTACTAAAAAAAGCTATTATACTAATGACCGTCACATTTTTCTTCATGAAACAGTAACCACTGCCATATTTGTAAATTCGTGTATTGTGGTATGGCATTTTGCTATTGCATAATACCTAAATGTATGGAACAAAATTTTCAGCCAAGTAAACTAAGAAGAATTTTTAGGTTAAACCACTTTTCGAAACTGTTAAGTGGGTTATATATTGTGGCATTTGAACATGTCTATCTGTAAAACATGACACTGATGGGAAGTGAAAGCTAAATGGAATCGAGTCAGAAAGTTTTGCAACATTTATCAAAATGAACTATGATGTTAAAAAATTTGCATAAATTTTTCGTCTCCAAAATATTGCAATAATTAACGGTAAACGTTGTGAATGCGACTAGGGCTTGGGTTGTTTTTAGAACTATCTAGAGTGTAGTCGCTAATTAACAGAATATTTTGTTCAATGTGTCAGAAGCATAGATGCGGATGGAAAATATATTAAACCTAACGAGATAATATCAGCACAAAAAACTAAATCATTTATGAACAGCAAACCTTAAGGTACTAACAAAGTTTGGGACGGAATCAACTTATTTTAGTCAAGCTCAAAAATATGACATCTAACAAACTGGTAAAAGTATAACATATTTTTGTTGTTGCATACCACTTGTATTACTAACAGATTTGTTTTCTAAACTTTTATCCTTTTCAAATGAAAATAGCATAAATATGTAACTTTTTAGCTAGTCATCTGTGTAGATAACAATGTCAATTAAGTGCAAAAATTATTTTTTAAAAATAGGTCAAGCATAGAATATTTTTAACTTCACCATGACTGTTTAAGGGCAGTTGAAATGCATGTTCATTGGTTTAACTTGAAATATGGTGCTACAGAATGAAATGCATAAGTCAGCATATTTTACCTATTGACAAGAACAAGAATAGTTATATAGGGTCATAATGAGATACGACATTTCGTTGTCAAGGTTGAACTAATTTGGATGAAATGGAAAAAAATATTGTTGTCACATTGCAATGTACAATATAGACACACCTGTGCGTAAAATATTTTACGGTATGTCATAAACTCAAAGGTCGGAATCAATTATAAAGAGGCATGACATTCAAAATATTCCTACTGAGATGAAATTAAACTCCATGACCGCATGTTAGAACAATATCAACTCCTCGTAAAACATCTTACCTGCTAACTCATTTTAATGAAAAAACCAATCAACGGTAATTTTATACTATGGTATTTTGTGGTTATAAATGTCAATACTTGTGTTTATTATAAATTCTTAACTTTTAGATATACTTTTAGACACCACAGGTCAATCACGCAGCGTTCTCAAATATACTACACATAACCAGTTCTGCTACACGTGGAAGTATTAAAATATTAGGAAACTACGTCAGACGTGGCACATGAATTGTTGTTTCCATATATGCAGCCAATTACCCTGTAGTTTAGTCTACAATATTAATAACAAATCAGTTTAGGGTTTAATACCAGACGACTGATTACAAAAGCAAACGTTCCATTATATATTATGCTGAATAAGAATAATGGAACGGCAGTTATAATGCACTTTTCAGCACGGAGGATGATAATGATGATGTTAATATATTGTATACGAAGGTCGACTCATCAAGTATTTTTATATAATCATTAGCAAAAGATTTCAAGGTGATTCCATACCATGTACATTGTACACATGCCACATTCATGCAAGCGTGAATGCAAGTAAACTAGACCAATAATAATAAGTTGTGCCTCTTCAGTTTCTCTGCTGGTTGATGATAATGATAAAATTCTATAAGGTTGGTTTAGTTAGCAGTAGTGCGTTGTCTTAGTATCAGTTTTCCGCATTGACGGATACAAAGATATGAGACAAGAGGAGAACTAAACTGATCTGCTTTGGCCACGACTAGCACATCACATCACTTCCATCATCCTCATCATCCAGACAAGAGTTGCTGATCTGAGCATCTTTCCCTATGAAATATTTAAACAGGCTGGAGGAGGATGATAATGTTCTAGAGATACTACTAGACACCTATTTTCAAGAGCTATCAAAAAAATCGTTGAATCTCTCCCTCTCTCTATTGCTTTTTATTGTACTCCTTATCATAGACGAATTTTATATAGTTTGAGTGAGAGATGTATTATGGCTCCATGAGCATTTTGGGGTAGTAGTGCGCCTTATCCTAATCTTGTGCTATTCTCATTCGATATGCATTAGGAGAAGACGTAGTTATCGGAGTGGCCCTAGTACCTTTGCCGGTGTGTGAGTCTAAAAGTGTGCTCCTCGTGCTAGTCATTTTACCTAATTTAATAAAACATTGAAGTGAAACAACCCACTTCAGCAATCTACTTTCAGGTCTGAAATGCTTGACTCATGGATGCTGAACAGGATTCACCACCACTGCCACCATCACACCCCTGCTAAACGACTTTAGTATCACCAACATTATTATTAAAGAAAATCTAACGGTGGAAAGGTGGAAGCGTCCCCATTTATTTCCTCCAGTACGCGAAAAAATACTTGTATATACACAGTGGTAGATATAGCAGTACCACCGAAAACGACGAACAAATTTACACACATTTTCAAATTGTTAATTTTGCACACGAAGTGACGGCAAGGCGAAATTTGAAACTTACACGCTTACATGAAGTGCATGTGTACAATATTTCAAAACGAAATACTACAACAGTTCTTTCTTGTCTGTGATAATGGTAAGTTAAGTAGTGAGCACTTTCAATTCCATACTTTTTTCGGGTAGTACAACCAACAAGTTTTCATGCCAAGGCATAAGGTAAGAAAAGAGAGTAACTCTTTTTATAGCGGTTAGCAGTTAGCACTATTTAGTATCATCGCTTTTGAACATTATATATTGCTATGAGTTTTAAGATTGCTTTATCCGTATCCATACTAAAAATTATTGCTACTCGGAGTCAAGAAAGGTGTGACTAGTCATATTATGTGCTTTTGCTACTATAGTCCTTGCTATTACTATCCCGCATGATTGGACATCTTTTTAAAATAGAAACTTAAAAAAGTATTTTTTTGTCACATAACTGATAGTGATATTAATAAGTAATCATATTCATGTAATAAATGTAAACCAGGTAAAATGGTAGATTTGTAGAGGTATACAATTAGATGGTTATGCAGAGGTCTTTTTTTTCTTACAAGCTACATTACATAAGTCAATCCTGATTCCAGATTGGCTGGGACTGGTTTTCCACGCATGAATATCTTACTAGAGACAAAATAGCATTTCCCATTGATTAAACAATTCTATATTTATTTCAATTCATTCAGCTTCAGTCAGCGTGATCATGCAATTCTTCTGGTGGATAGAATCTGAATGGCACTTTAACAAAATGCAATAATAAATGGCTTTATGCAATGGCTTTGTGGGTGTTTTCTATTAAAGGCGTTGAAATTTAATGTGCAGCAATGCTGCTCGTCGTTTATTAAAGAGAAGCTCTACAGAATTAAATTCAGCATGTTAAAATTAAGATCTCTTTTGTATCTTTGTATTTTTGTTATAGTTTTCATGGAAGTGGGATTAGCTAGTAACTACGAAACAAAACATTCGTATACAATTGTGTGACGTGTTCCACTTACTTTCAAGGAATTCACTCAAACTAAAAAAACGCTCTGGATTGGTAAGGTGACGTGATACGCTGACAGAGTAAAAATGACGAACATTTTTGTTAATAAACCGGAAGTCTTTCCAAATGGATTAAAAAGTAAGTTTCATATATCTAATGCAATTTATTTTCCTCCTAAATTCCCAAGGGCAAACGTTGTGAATTTAAGCATAAGGAATTGAACAATTCAATAGAATTAAAAATTGACTATTATATTTTATGTGCATTGTTGCCCTTGTTATGTACACATTATGATGCATCTTCGTCATTTTCACAGTATATTGGCCACATGAACAGGAAAGTTAAAATTAATTAATAGAGTTACACTAAAAGTATACTTAAAAGTTGAGAGGCTAAATAAAAGCAAGCAAAATTCTATTTTCATCAACTCAGTTTTCATTGTCAGCTAACTTTCCCAAGCATCTTATTCTTTTATTTTTAAGCTTTAGAATTCCAGATACAATATTTGAGTTGGCTGATTTAAAAGAGTAAACTTTAGCATAGAAACATAAGTTGAGCAGGTTATATTTGAAGGCCATTCGATACGGTCCATGGGCATATAACTGAACAAACAACCATTCAGCATATTACGTATTACGTACGTAGTTTCCATTGTTGTGCCAGGTGATGTGCAACGAAGTTAATGTTTGCAACTTATATTTTGCACATTTGCTTAGTACAAAGTGTATATATGATAAATAGGTATTATACTCAATTCTACAAGTTGCTAATAACTTTTTTCCAGGTATTCATCTTTAATAAACATAATACTCGAAACTAAGAAAAGCCTTTGAAAACAGTATGAAATGATCTGGGTGTTTTCCTTTGAGCTCTAAAATAGAATTCATAGTGATGATACAACATGTAGCCTAAAAAAATGTATAGAGATACAGGAATATTATCATTTTAAAAACTCATACGCGATACGTAAGGGCGTATTTTGTGTTGGGTTCATATGCATAAAACAATAAGAAATATTAATAAATCAGTTTTTCAAATAAGTTTTCGAGAAAATTCTAGTTGGTTTCAAGCAATCGGAGGCTAATACTAGGTTGTTATCAATTATGACTTTTTAGTTTATTTACTATTATTAAAAATAAGCTTTCATGATCATTCAAATTCAGAAAATATTCATCGTTCTGAATAGTGTGCCGTAAATTCTTTATTAGAAAATCATAATGTTCATCGTAAATGAAACCCCAAATCTGGATGAGTCGTAAAATAGCAATAAATATGGCATATTTTATACCAGGATAAGACGTTCGACCTAGTACTTCAGGAGTTGTTAGTATTTTCCACATAATTTTTTAAGCAAACAAAACAGACATATCACACATATATATTTATGTAATTTGTTTTTACAATCATACAATGGTTGGTATCATGTACGAAAATTTTGCAGCTCATGAATTACAATAACGTGCCATCCTAATTTTCTTTTTATCACCACCAAGTTGCTGTCACCTAAGTGTATATTACACTCCTGACATCAGGAGAACTAGCTTCTAGTCGACATATATTGTTAAGAAATCCATGACTCATGTTTGCCCTCTGCGCATTTCATTCAAAGCAATTTTCTTGTTACTTGAAATTTTAGGTTTTTGAAGTGCATATTTTCTATAGAACTAGAATTTTACATAGTACAGAAAATTATAATGTAGTTAGAGTAAATGGGAATTCAGCCTCTTCGGTCTTAAACAAAAAGTTTTACAGAGTACACAAGCAACAAATATTGTAGAATGTAAAAAGTAAGTGCCTGTTCGTACTGTTATGATATTTTAGTTTTCTGTTGGCTTGACTTAAAATGAAAAGTGCATAAGTTGTAAGGAATAGTTATATATTATGTAATATCATTGCAATATTCCTTTTCATCCGATTCCAATCTTGAATAAACTCATGGAATGCATTGTAATATGTATAAGTAGTACGAAACTAGATACAGTGGTTCTAAAGTATTACGGTAAATATGCTTATGAAACTTTCTTTCAGCATGTCAGTCCGATATTTTGATTCACAATATTTTTTTCTGTTTGATAGCTGAAATGTCGATGTTATGCACTATAAATCTGCGCTTTTGTAAAGTTTTTGATATAGGTAAAGTATGCATAATGTATAGTGCTGTCATGAGTTCTGAATGAATACAAACTTAATACTAAGGTGAAGAATGAAGAATACTAGAAAAAGTTTTGCGACGCAGCGAAAATCGCGAAAGCGAAAAATGAATTGTATACTGAAAACAAATTTCAGTTAGATTTCCTTAAATGCATAGTTTATTACAGGCTCGCGTCACATGAGTCGCAATGGAAACAAAAAATATAATTCGTCAAATAGAAAGTGGGTCTTAAGAGTGTGAACTCTTTGCATAGCAGTGCCTTTTTTACTTTATTTGATAAATGTGGACGCATTTCTTCTTTTATTCTCACTCACTTCAAAATCATTTTAAAATCTTATTTGAGAAAAAAGTGTGTCATTTCACAATTTCCAGTGGGAGAGTTTCAAGTATACAACAAAACACTTTATAGTTACCATGGTCGAACGAAAGACAGGAAAAAAAGGAAGAAAAAAACTTTTCTAACAATAGTACAACTTTTCATTTTTTTAAAGCTTAAATTTGAATTAGAGCAGGCTCTGAAGAAACGGAACTTTTTAAAGGATTTTTGAGACGAAAACTCTACAGGAAGTCAAATTTACTCTGATCTCATAAGAAAAAGAACCCTTTATCCTTTCGCATCATCGTTATTACACTCACGAAATTCGTTAAGAAAAGAATAAGGATTTATATCACTCTTGTGCTTTCGACATAAAACAATGGAAATGCACGCATTCAAGATTCAAGTAATTGATTTTAGTAAAAAGAGTCAGTTTTTCGTAAAGCGGCCAGTTTCGGTTAGTAAACAGCTAAAAAAAGTCTTACGACACTAAAACTATGATGGAAATTGTCGCCGAAGCAGTCAAACAAAAGAATCAAAGCTTAAAAAAAAAAAGTTTTCATTGTCAGCAGTCTGCCATGCCAACACACCTTTTCGTAAAAATTAAAAGTGATGATAACGGGAACTGAATCTGTGGAGACTTTTTTTGTTTTTGTAAGCCACAAGCATATTATCTAGGCACGAAAGTTGAAGTATTCAAAAATGTTGAAAAGTTTTTCCATGCAATTACTATCTACCCTACCATAATACATGTAATCAACAGTCATGTACACTCATTCACTTAGGAACTTTTGCTATGCAAAAAGAAGAAAAAGGATTTCATGGCTTAAATAAATTCTTATAATCAGTTAATCAGTTACAAGAAAGATCTTGGAGAATAAGATTCCAAAAATGGGAGTTCATGGCTACTACCAAATGAGATAATGATGATGTGCTAATGTTTCTGCTACAACAGCAGTTTAAAAAAAACTCACATACATATGCAAAATTAAACAGTAATAATAATAGAATCCTTACATTACAATACGAGGACGTCAGTTGTATATAGTTTTTAGGCTAAACTACATTCATTTGTGTAAAATGGAGGTTTTAATGCGCATATTTTATATATACTCTTGTATAATCGACTAGCTTTCCAAAATATTCCTTTCGCAGAGTTCACATCTTTGCTCTTACTCTATATTTAATACTATAGCTGGCCTGGAATACTACTAGCTTTAAAAACTTTGACAAACACCACTATGATCAATGACCATCATCTCTATCGTCAACAGGGACGTTAGTTAGTTGGTTCTAGTACACACTGACTGTGCTGCGGTAGAAGCTCCTAATAACAATAATAAACTAAGAAACATTCGAATGCAAATAATATACTTACGCCTATGTTATGTAATGTACCCGTGTAGTGGAAGGCGTGTTTACTTAACTTACAAAGATTAACATTAGAAGTAAGCACGGAAGCAAGTAGCAGAAGAATTATACAAAAAGTTTTTACATTTTGCTTTGGGTTCACTCTAGGAAATTATTAAAAGTTGCCCTACAGTCGTTAATGACAAGAAAAATTGTGTGTGCTGTATGTGAACTTCTTTCAATTATCATCACTGCTTCCATGCACATCCACTTCTATTGCATTTTCCAAAGCCTGCCCTTAAACGGTTACGCTTTTACAACATAAAAAGTATATTAGGTGTTTTATCTACTTCTAATAGTAACCACCACCACAAGGACCATTTTCCTTTTTAGGGTGTAATCAGGCACTCATCTTTTGAGCAAAGCATATTTACATTTTTACGATAATAAGATAATTTTTATGATATTAACGCATTTCCATTATGTTTTCAAGAATATTAAGGGAAAGAAATCAGAATATTTTAGCAGGAAGCCTAGGTTTTTACTATCTATTGCTCCAGGCAAAGGAAAATGGTATGAACTTTTGAAGAAAACTTTCAATTATAGTTAAGTTTTCTAGGTTTTAATGTGTTTTACCAATTTTTTTTATGACGACGGAATTGCTCGGAGCAAAGAGGAAGGGAAAAGGAAAACTTAATATTTATTAGGTTATAAAATAGATCTGCTCCTCTAATATAATTAGTCTATCTGGAAATAATAGGATTCTCATCAAGCAATAAAGAAAGTTTGCATGCATAATAATATGAGGGTTGAGTCAGTCCCATAAGTAATTACCATGGATGAGGAGATATATCACTGATGAATATAGTATTGCACGACACTTAAAAAGTTAATGAAGATCCAGAAAAACGTAAGCTCGATATTTAAAAAAAAACTTTTATTTTAACGTTCTCTTCAGCTTGGAATATCGTTGTGTTGTGTGCATATGTGTGCATGGATTTTTACACTAATGTGTGCAGTGAAAAATTTATTGATCTAAAACGATGTGTAGATCTCTGACCTGCAGACTTATTTTTGTAATTTTACGTGTTTTACATATCACACTAATGTAACTTGCTTATACGAAAATATAATGGAATCAGCAAAGTAAATGTAATGCATAATAATAACTCAGTAAATTGATTTTGATGCCACTCTTGTCGATCTGTTGAATTTATGATAGGTGAATGAACAACTTTTTGACAATTTACATCTCCATTCAATACATATACATTACAATGTACATATATTTTCCTTTTTCCTCAGTCAGTTTCCATGAATTATTCATGTGAATATGCAACAGCAGCAGTAGCACTAGTAACTTTATATATGCAATATTGCCAGAATCATGTTAAACCTCTCCAGTGCTTTTGTACTTCATGGCTTCCCTGTCTGTCGATATTCTAATGAAATGAAATACCTGTGAAGATTCAATCCATATTGTAGAACGAGCATGTTTGATTTCGCTGACTGACTTGACTCCTTCACAATGTTGAAAAAGGAGTGAATGATGACAGGAGACGTTAGGGTGATGATTATTACCTGTACATAAATAAATAGGTCATCATCATCCTCAATTCTCACCATCTTATTGTGTTGTTTTTTATATTAATATTCTGACAGTCAGTAGAAGAGCTTGTTTTTGTATTCATTTTGAAGTCAAGTATCCACCTCTGATCTGTTCCGCTACTTTTATAAATTCTCCATGTAGCTGATTGGATTATATTATTTGACACGATAATTGAAAAATGATGATAATATTCTAAAGAATTTGAAGAATAGGTAGGCGTGGTTTGCAAAAGAATCCAATATTTCATCAACATAACTTGAATAGCAATTTTATTGAAAAGGTTTGTCTATCTTACTGCGTTCTTTCTCTATTTTGCATGTCATGTATTGCATGACGGTTGTAAGGACTTGCTTTCTTTAAAAATCAGAGAAAGCTTTCTTCTGGCCTCTGTTTAGGTATTCCCCTGAAGCATTTTACGAAGTCAGCAACAACCGAACGGTCTTACTTTATATTTAAATACTTATAAATTATCTTCTTCATTACGTTATTTTTTCGGTTGAAGCTTCATTTAAACTTTATAGCCTATACATTTCACAAAAATGGTAAATAAAAATTTTCAGAAATTGAAAAATGCCGTATTGCCCCATGCGCATTTGCTCCATAATATTCACATCCATGCAACTTATATGAAATGCCGAAAATGAAATTGGCTAAATTGCTTGTTCCGCCGTACAGGAAAAGCAAGAGACTTGCGTGCCACCTCTATGAAATAGGTGAAAGTTCGTAAAACTGTTTTCACGAGGTTTGGAAAGTTTCCTATACCATGTATTGAGGGAGACAGAGACGAACAGGAAAGTGGCATGAATAGCTGCGATTCAATTAATGTCTTAAATCCATTTTCATAACCTTCCAGCAACTGACAGCGTATAAATTACTTTTAGCTGTTCTTTACATGGGACACCATTACTATTATTAGAGTTGTAATTTCTTATTTGCCAGATCGGAAGTGTTTAATAAGGTTAATTTGTAAGGAAAAGACGAGTTAGATGAGAAAGATGAGCATTTAATTAAAACAAATGTCATTTTATAGAAACGTATAGTATCTAATGTAATGTGAGTTGCATTCCTGTTCTGCGTAAGAATCCGTACAAGCTGAACCTTGTACCACACACAAACAACACCAATGGGCTTGCCAATCAGTCACAATTTTTCTCTTTTATCAATGCTACATTCCACGAAGCAAGCATTTTTTCATTACAATGCAATGTCCCCTGGTGGCCAGCAATCTGGTCATCGCCAAATCAACACCATCATTCCTTTTATTGACTTAACTGCAAGAAAAACCAAGTGAATCAGTGCTGTAATGTTGACACTGCTATGCTGCTGTGGTGGGAATTTACCAGTCGAGACGGTAGTTAGTTAGTACTCACTATACTAGCATCTTGCAATAAACTTATTGTTCATCATGGGAAAATAATGTTGGGGTTGGGATGGGTTGACGTGACATATGACTTCCTAAAGTACATTTGTGACGAATAATATTATCGATGCATGCTTCTTGTAGTCTAATACATTACACCAACGTACTCACATGATGTTTCCTTCCTTACATGTAAACCACCAGTCCTAGATATGATATAAGCGCAATAATATATTGTATTTGAGTATATTCGTATCAAACAATGTTGCGTGTTAAGCCCACAAAAGACTTTGTCTAAATAATTAAAAACAAATTAGCTGATTTAACTGTTGTTGAGGAATGGAGATAAATTGCATATTTTAAAATATTTTTCATTGATTGATTAACTATACTTGCCTTTTACTTCGAATACTTTATCTATTACTCCTTCGAAGACAACCGCTTTAAGCTTAAGAATGATATCATATTGTCGGAGCGTAAGTTATTTTTGTGACTCCAATTTAATCTATATGAGCTCTCATGTAAAGGGCATTGGAATGGAATCACGGAAATGCAATAACTGCAGGCAACTCGTTTGTAAAAACATACTTAATGCAGACATGCTTGTTTAATGGTGATTACAATTACAACGCGCAACAGTGAACGGAGAGATTCAAGGTGTTCATGTTCCAAGCATGAACTTTATGTAATATGCATCATATTTTATTTTTCATGCAAATGTATCTATCGATCTGTGCTATGATTGCTCATGTCGTTTCATACTGCCTTTCAGATAAAAAGACTATTACGATATTTTAAACAATAATAAGCTGTAATAAACTCATGGACGACTTAAGTTTCAAAGTTTTAAGTTGAGCACTATACAAAAAAATCTTTCAGACAACGTGTTAAACTCGTTCGTTTTTATTTGTAAATCCAAATATGTCCCCTTCATTATAACTAACAAGAATGCATGGCTTGGAACGGTGGACGAAAAGTGATTTATATTGGAAATCCAGTTTTCTTGCTGAATAAACAACAAAACCACTTTATTTCCAAAGAAAAACTTGTTTAGGGCCTTTATCAGTTAGTCTTCTTGTGAGGTTATTGAGCTACTGCTTACGATTAGAGATAATGTTTCGCGCAATGCTTTCAACTAAATTATCATTTCTGCTGTTTTGTTAAATTAAAATATGAGTACCTATATGTACCGTATGCATGTATATGTGACGGCATGTTGCGCCTCATTTTACACTACTGGCACACATTTTACTGTGTAATAAAATCACGAACTCTACAATTCCAATTGAACACATACTCAACACAAGTCTGAAACTCTTCTCTCAATCAACAAAATATATCTTGTATGATAGATGATTTTTGGTAGTACATCAAAGAGTGCGTGGTTACTAGCAGCAAATCAAGAAAACATACTTCAGCTTCTACGAAGCTAGTCAGGAATTTGCAATACAATTTTATGAATTACGACGCGGTACACTACGAGCGTAGCCATGATAGTTACTTAGTTAATGGATTGGGCTGCGTCGGTGATTTTTTTACTGTGAGAGAAGTATGAATAATTAACATTGTTTTATAGAAGCAACAATACATATACTTTACTTTAACAGTACTGCGGTACTGAAAATCGCAACATTGTAAATATAAAAGCGTAATAAGCATAATAATGATTCACCCGTCGTGCCTTATAAAAATTGCTGCTGACTATAACTAAAGTAAGGATCTACAAAGCAGTGATGCTGCTGTAATATTTTATTTTAAAGAGCATCACATACACATGGTGCACACAGTAATCAGACACCAAAAGTACAATGCAAGGTGATGTGAATTTGAAAAAGTGTTACGTTACGTGCGTCTGTGATTTCTAACCTCAAAAGTAAATATTTTTTGTGTGCGATGTATTCATAAAATTTGAAACTATACATTTACGTTACTTTCTATTGCGTAGGTGGATTTTGAAATACTTTCAGAAAAATAAAAAATAAAACAGTTATAATAATTATCATTTTTCAGTATTGTACTAACATTTTTGAGCTAAAGCTCGTCTCAAATATTTGTGTTGACTTTGTGACTTTGAAATTTGAATACAGTATTAAATTTTTGCGAAACAAAATTGCAATTTTGCAATCAAACCAAGTTTATATCGCAAAGTGGCAATGAATCATTTAATGATGTTTTATAAATAGTGAATTGAGAACTAAGCCTCTACATATTATTTGTACAATTTTTAAATCTTTGGTGACTCTCACTGTCGCCATCATTGAGATGGACTTTTTGTTATTCATTTATCCTTTATAATATGTGGTTATTATAATTACATAGGAAGAAGGAAAAAAAAGTTTATTGTATTTATTTTGTCCATCTGAACTCTCGAATTATATTGGGAAAGTTGCACCATTTATGACCAAATCGACTCGACTGACGACGACTGCAGCTGAGTATTAAAAATGGCGAAAAAATGTACGTAATTTATTTTTGAGTGAGTGACCCGCAGCTGGCACTTTTTTTTATTCATTTATCAAATCACTATTATAACTTTATTCATCTCTCTCCAAAAAGAGAAATATGGTTGAGTAATAAAAAAGGAGGAGTTGCATAGCGTATGGTCTTTGTCGTTTGATGGCAACCACCACCACCACCACCACGACAACGGAGACGAGCGTGTAACAATTTTATAAAAAGTTTTTTTTTTTCATTTGGTGTGCATGTGCTTGGTAGTTGGTCTGGACTCTGGAGTGTTTATTTCATTCAATATGTTCAGTATGTCCAGAAAAGCAGCAAAAGCAATTTTCCAGCAGTTCAATAGCACTAGTACTAACACTACCGTACTCTTTTATTATATTACCAGGAACATGCATTGTTATTAAAGAGATAAGTATAGTTGTGATCTCTGATCAAGCTGAGTTGACTAAAAGTAAGATTTCCCGTGAAACATAATAAGCACAACAGCAGCACGAGCAGATCTCTGATCCTCTGATCTATCTATTCATGTGTACCTACAACAAAAGTGTTGTGCCAAGCCTGCACATTTTATATTTTTATTGTAATAAAAATGAGTGTAGGCCTGCCTTGAATCTGAATGGAATGTGTGTAGGAAAAAGTGAGTGGTGATGTAAGGACAAGGGAGTAAAAAAAACAGACTTTTAACTGATCACACGGAAAATAACCATATTTTATAATTATATTGACATATTGTATATGCACATATATTAAAACTATGACATAAACTCAAACCTGAATTTTTAAAATAATCAATTGCTACAAATACAACAATCGAATTCTAAATGGTTATTTATACAAACACATATACAAACAATCAAACTCTCTTACTTTCCGTGCAAATTACATCTTCCAAAAAATATTACACTGTGTTTCAAACTGACAATGCAAAATCGCAACTTGTATTTAAAGTAAAAGTAAACTAGTTCTTGTCATGTTCTTCATGCATACAATATTATGCAAGATTAAAAAAAAAGTTTTTGCATTAGCGAAAGTTCAGGATCTTCGTCAATAAAAGATAATGTATGTGTGTTATTTTGTAAGGATTAGTGCAACTACGACTTGTGTAGTAAAAAATACTCATTTGTTTCGGATTAGCAAGCTGAGCTCTTTTTAATGTTAATCCTATGTTAATTATTGTAAAGAAAATGGAAATCGTGATAAACCATTGATCTATCTACTTGTGAAATAAACGTTGGGAAAAACAATCTCAATTATAACTATTTTGTTTGTTTGAAAGATTAAGAATTTTAAGTAGTTCAGCCAATTTAGTTTTCCAATTTTAGACACGACACTGGACTAGGGTCACTATTACATTCTGATAAATGAAGGAAAGAGAAAGTGACCAAGCTTGAAAGCGTCAATAGTAAACTGGAAATTATCACTTGCACACGCAAGTTGTGTATATCAACATCGTCCCGTACGAGTGAACTGCCATGATTGGGTGCCTTGAAATGAAGAAAAGTTTGATTTGAACACATGTCTGATAAAATCACTGCTATCTTTTTCTGATCATCACATCGCATCACGCATCATTTTGTGTCATTCGATTCTCATTTACGAGAAGAAGTGACAAGTATTAATATAAATGAAGTATCAATGGAGTATGTGCATACTAAAATGTTAAAGTAGTAAAGAACGTAGCGTAATGACTTTATTCCAGACATGACTCTGCTGCTAGCTCCTGTTGTTTCGTCGAACGCATCAAACATTTTCACACTTCGTAAAAACAATCGGTGTCGTGGTGCTTGTCATCAGCGTACTCATCCTTTTTATCAGAGTGATATTTCATCAATATTAGAACGCTGTGCAGATAGCGTAACTGTTGTCCGTGACCAGGGAAAGATAAATGTCCCCGTAATAGCGGAACGAACAAGTGTACTCCTGTACTCATCTCTTCTCTTTCGTTATTTTCTCTCTAGTGGTGACTTTATCCGGCAACATTTCTCGATACAAAATTTTCGTCAATGTTGGAGATATGGAATACAGTGGTGGAGATGAGAGAATTGCATTCGGCCCAATGGCAAAAGGTCAGAAAAAGTATGGGGCAACCTCATCCAGGTTCAAAAAACAGAATGAACCTGTGGTAGTCTATAATGTGCAACTTGGAGACACTATGCAAGGACTGGCAGTAAAATTTGGGGTTACAGTAAGTGTATTTTAATGATAGAAAATATTTTTATCGCATTTAAAAAAATATAGTTAATGGATGTTTTGTAATGTAATTTATTTATTTTATTTTTTCCCAGACGGAACAGATTCGCCGTGCAAACAATCTCTGGACCAATGATAGCCTCTTCTTAAGGGACAAGTTGCTGATACCCGTTGTCGGGAGTGGCAATGGCCAGGACGGTTCGTCTGGAAGTCAACAAGGAGAATGTTCTTCTAGAACATCTTGCTCAGACACTGAGGCTGACCTGACGTCCAGTTTAGATAACGAAAACGATGGATCTCTTCCACCCTGTCTTCATCGACTAGACAATGACAGTGGTCGAGCTGGTGTACCGACCACATGGAGCCATCCGCTCTGTGATGAATATTTTGAAAGAGACTGCAGTAGTGGTAATTGGGTGAATGAGTCGGAAGTTCCGTTTGGTGGTGAGTCCCTCACCTACTCCACCGTAGCCAACCAACCTCTGGCGAGGTCAAATGGTGCAAATGGGGAAAATGGAGAGGCAGAAGATGCCTTATTTGATAGCAGTCAGCGTAATCATGTTGCTAGTCCTACAGGTAACGGACATGTAGTAGATGGCCATCGACCTAGCAGTTCAATGAGTACCAACGGAACCACGTCAAACCCTTTGTCACCGACATCCCAGTCTTCTAGTTCAAGAATTGTTGATTACTCTGAAAAGTCAGCCCAGGACTTTCTTTCCAGAATAGATAGCGCCATTGCATCCAGTCGGATACGAGCGAAAAACAAAGACTCCCAAGACAAGAAGGAACCTTGGGTTACTTTTGATTCGGACGGAGAATCTGATCACAGGCACTCTTCGGGGACTTCCATTACCACACAAGGACGCCATCTACGCCACTCATTGAGGAAATTAGAGAAAGCACAAGATGAATTATTTCAACTTTAGGACAAAATGGAATTAGTTTTCTCAGAAGTAATAGTAGTAAAAGGAAAACAATTGAGCTGCTCGGTAAGAATTTTCTCTACTTACACTACATTTCAAACTCATATAACTAATAAAATCATTCAAATATTTTAACTATGATTTTTAAATTGTTTTCTTATAGGTTCTGAGTCTCGTCGTCATTGACTCAGCCGCATCGCAAAACCGTGGCTCCTAAAATATCGTACGTTATAAACCAAAAGTATATTTTAAATTTAAAATTGTTTAGGACCACATATGTATATATGTAATTGAGAATACCAGAACTGAGATAAACAATTGCATTGTTTAATATTTAAAGAAAAAGTCAATATGGGAGAAGTAATATTAAACAGAGTTACATTCAATATTATTTCAAGGCGCTATTAAATATAACTTATAGATATCAAGAATATTAATTATTTTGTGGTGAACGAGCAAAGTATCTAATATTTCTGGATTTATTAATTAACCATCACCGTAATATACAATATTTATTCTCCGTGGTAAAAATCTAAGTCAACAAGAATCCATGCATATATATAATTTCTACGGAAATATATAATCTACCTTAACCAAGCAGCGTATATTAAAGTTAAACCTAGATTTATATTTATAAACTACAATAACTAATTTCACAATAATATTTTGAAATCTATCCTTTTTTCACTTCCATCAAATAAACTGACTTGTTGCTGATGTCGTTTTATCTTTAAAAAAAGATTTAGCTTATTTAGCACGAAAACAGCTCCTTTTCGTACCTAATTACTTCTACTATTATTGCTAAAATTCTGTATACATAAACTGTTGATACTGTAGTACCAGAAACTATTCATATATCAAACGTGAAAACTTCATGGATGCAATGTCAATGTATTATTCAAGTACATATATTATTCATGGAAATATGACTGGAAATTGTAACGTCTTTTCTGCATAAATATTACACATCAATATGATCGAATATATATCTGCAATAAAATAGTATGCAACCATTCAATATTGATGTACCCTAAGCAGATAAAAAAAAGTTGATTTTTAGAGAAAATTAAATTAAGGAAAGGTTTCGATATGGTTCATGTGAAAAAAGTTCAATAATGAAAGTGTATACTAATAAAAGACAACGGTTCAACTATTCCTGTTTTCGGTGACACAGATTTGGAATACAAACGTATGCATTAAAACACTCAATTTGTAATTACTTTGACAGCGAGTGGGAGGGACGAGCAGAGAAGGTTATCAAAGATGGGTATTTTCTATTGAAATTTTGTTGTCTAATTATTTATATTTGCAATATTGTTAAGGGCTACCTTTGCTGGAAAGGATAATGGTGCAATGTTTATCTAGTTTGTTAATATAGTTCTTTTATGACATTTAAACATATCATCATTATGCAGTCACGATATTATTTGTAAGATTTCCCGTTTTTGTGTATTTGTTGTATTCTTGTAATGAAATCGCCAGCATCTGCAAAATAAAAAAAATATCAAAGAAACTAAAAACTCACTGAGAAATGTGAGCGATTAAAGTTACCGTCATAAAATTGTTATTTTAATATATTCTTGTCTGTTATCTATTTTGCATCTTTTGATTATAAAATTCTCGATTGATGTCTATACATAAAACACCGTTGTACACTTAATTGTATAAGTAAAATGAAAATAAAAATGAGCAATGGACTTTTAAATTAAGACAAATGAAATGAATTTACTCAAAGAGTGTAGTTTCTACATGATAAAATCACTTGAATTCCAGTAATACTTATTTATGGGCATTTTTCAGAGTCCAGTAATGAGGTCAAAGGATAAAGAAACAGCTCAAAACATTCATGCACATTATTACTATTTTGCTGCATGTCTAGATTTCTAGTTTTCTTTGTACTTTGTGGTCTCTTCTTTTCCGATCCCAATTCAAATGGATATGCGATGTATACAAGAAAGCAAGTAAGTACGTGAGCATATTTGACTGTCCCAAATAAATCACGACACAGTGTAAAAGAATACAACACCACTACACTGCGTTAATCTTACTTACTTACTTGAGCATCGGAGAACCGGGTGCGGAACCTGTGGTCGTGATGACACTTTGTTGAAAAGTATATTGACAATTTTCTTTAGAGAAATATTGTATCAAATGTTGAATCATATAATTTCCAACGAATGCTAGTTTGGGAGTATCATCAGCAACTTCTTCATTAATTAAAAACAATTTCGACAAAAAAAAAATATGTATCCAATTTTTCCATTTTTGTTAACAATGTAGCTCAACTTTCCCAGTTTTTGATTGCGATAGATATGTTTTATAATAAATTTAGAATTCATTTATTTCATACTTGAGCTGACATTATTTAACAACATTACACATAAAAATCTGTTATTTTCGCGTATATCTTGGAATCTTGACAATTGTGCATATCGCAACCTAGTATCTTAACATTTGACAAATAGTATATTTGACCATCCGAGAAGTTGATAGTTGTCCCATGTATGACCAAGCAAACCCTGACATTAGAATAAGACAAACAATATTGTACTTCATGCACATTTCTTCCTACTGACTAGCTAGTACGTATAAACGTATGTCTCTTCACTTCATAATTGTCTTGGTACAGGTACACCTAAATACAGAAACACAGAAATACTGTGTTTTCGGCTACTATGGGTACTACTCTCATGCTATATATTAAATATCTTTTGCTCCAAAAAAATAACCATTGTACTGAAATCTAGTACAACATTTGCAGTGCAGTGCAATGGAGACCTTTTTAGGATCTCGTATAAGATGCATTTATGCTTAACATTTTTGTTAATAAATGAGTACACTCCAATTTCCCATTTACATCGTGATGTAATATGCAGTGTAGAATGTGTGAAGAAGAAAGATATATGTATAATTCCTATCGCATCCAATAATCCACATACATACGCAAAATAAAGATATATGTCTGTTCTCTACATCTGCCATGATCAGTGTTGCTGACTCTTGTCTTGTGAATAGCAAGGTTAATCTGTATAAAAATTTGAACTGTGAAAGTCGTCAATGATTCTAGAAAACAAGATTTTTTTCAATCAAAATTAATGTTACGTTTTCCGTAGAACTTGTACTGGTACTGGTATACATATTCCTGAGTGAAAAGGGATAAATTCTGCACACAATTGCGCAAAACGTGCAAAATTATTTCAGTGAAACCTTAAAAGAATAGTTTTTAGTTTTGGCTGGTATAAAGAAATTTTGGAAAAAGTTTCTGGCAGCAATGTCTGACCTAAGGAAAAAGTTTACTGATATGAAAGTGGCGGAGCTACGGGCGGAGTTGGACAAATTGGGTCTGGAAAAGCACGGAGTCAAAATGATGTTGGTAGAGAGATTGCTTAAGGTAATAAATTACTAATTTAAATGTACTCTAATATTAAAAAGCTTTCCTATAAAAACCTATGCATAAATTTTGCAATATATACAATAATTTTTCCCTGTGAAAGGAATAATTAGCGAGTTAAAAATGTATGCACAACAATACTAATGGAAATTACTTTGTATATGAACTCGGGGGTCTTACTATAAAACTGAAATACTGAAAAGTCTATAGAACTGAAATTAACGAATAACTTATGCAAGCAATTTGTGCTTGGTTCACATTTACAGTTTTGGCAATTGTAAGGTTTGACATTAAATTATTCCAACAGCGAAAAGTAATATATGCAATTTTTAAAGAAAATGGGTAAGAAGCAGTGCAAAATGCAATCATTTATACATTGCAAATTAGTAGATAGAAACCAAATTCAATCAACCAAATCGATGAGGTGTGGTGTATCAGCACCTGTATAAAATATACTTATGTAATAATTTGAACGTATAGTTTAGGTTGCATATTTTAAAAAGAAATCCAATTTTTAATTCGTTGCAAAGAAGCAACACAACCAATGTATGCTCAGTACAACATGAATAGTAGTTAATGACACGGTCAGACAATAGACAATAAATGCTTGCATCGATAAATGATAAATAACTTCCATTTACCATTCCAAATGTCAATGGCAATGCAAGCAATCATAATCACAATGCTCATGAACTTGACATGCATGTATATGATTTTTGAACAGCTACTTTTTGAATAAGTAAAGGTGTTGCAGTTTAGTAACATAAGAAATTTAGGTTGCTAATCTTTAATTATCTTACTAGTACAAGTTGTGTGCGAACGGTTTTGGTTGACAAGGTAGTGTCAAAAATAGTGTACTTTTATGCAAGCGGTTGTCCATGGAATTTCTTATACGTAGAACTCGTAGAAGTTCGTGTATACAATGCATATTTTTGAACAATGAAGTATATATGAAAAATGAATTATGAAATTTAATGCACAATTCTCACTTCGGGGTTTAGTGGAATTATTATGAAATAGTACTAAAGGTTAACTAATCGAAACGAGCTACGTTATACGCTTTCATTAACTAGATAATATATCTTTCAATTATTTTATGAGTAGTGCCACGTTTCATGTCATACGTGGCATCCTCATGCTTTTATTTTAGAATTTTTAAAGAGTTGGTATGGTTATGAAAGATTTTTGATCAAAGTTAAACATTTTTAAGGAAAAATTAAGTTGCAGTTTATTGTTTTTTTAAACTAACTTAAAATGAGAACACCACTAACGGTAATTGACGATTTAAGCGTATTAGTTTTATGTAAATTATCAAATACTGCATATAAAATACGAAAAACGTTAAATACATTGGGGTTCAGTCTATGAAGTTTCCTTGTAAAATATTTTTAGTTAAAAAAAGGTTTCTTAATTTTTATTAGCATTTCGAGACGTCTACCGAGAGTAAGGAAGCTGCTCCAGCTACAACTTGTGATGAAGCGGAAACCCAAGTAATAACCGCCGGTAAGCATTCAAACCTGATTGAAATGTTACAACATCCAATGCCTGAATGTTTGTATGTAAAATTTATCGCGTGTGTTTCTTTTAAGATGCAGATGACGCTGACGACGTTGTTGTAGACGAGGATATTGACGCCACCAATGATGAGCAAGATATTGACGGTGGAGATGTAGAAGAAGGAGATGAAGAAGGTGGAGAAATAGAAGGTGGTGATGAAGAACTTTATGAAGAACAGAGAGTAGATAATGAGCAGTTTGAGGAGAAATGCGTTGAAAATGAAAACGAGGAAGTGGCGGATGTAGTCGATGAGAATGGTGTTGAGAGAGACCATGAAGTCTGCTACGAAAACGGAGATGAAGCTGAAAATGAAACATCAGTTATTGCTGGAACTGGGGATGATGAGGCAAGCTTTTAATTTACTGCAAAAGTATTCATTTTAACGCAATAACAAAACAAGAGTAATAATATAATGCATCATTTTATGTATTTTAGGAAAATGATGGGGATGGTGATGCCCTCAACATTTCAGTTGAAGAAAGTGAGGTTCTTGGAATAGAGCAGGTAATATACTTTCTATACAAGATACGTATACACTTTTGCATATTTTAGTATGTCATGTAATCAGCTTGTGACTTTGACTTGAGTAATATTTGAATTTAAATATTCATATATTTTTAGGATGAAAAAATGGAAGAAGACATTCACGAAACGGAAGATTCTGCAGATTTGACCGCGGAAGGAAGCCAAGCCGATGAGCAGGAGGAAAGGTAATGAATATAAACAATCGATTGCTTGTTGTTCGCATATAAGTTGCAGGCCAAAAAGTCTCAGTTCGGAAATGATATTCATAGGAACGACCTTAATTAGGTCGTAGTTTCCCTAAAATATGCATAGTTTGTAGAACCCCACAATGGTTTTTCCAAAATCATTCAGCGAGAGTTTTAATAATCCGTAGTCAGTCTGGTATTACCGAAATTTACAACCATGCTAGGTTTTTTGGGATTATTTACGGAGTACGTGGGGTTTACACATTGAAATGTACATGAACACAACTTTATGCATTAGCACTTTGAATCTCATTACTTGGTTACCCGAAATTTTTCCAACGGTTGGAGTCATCAATGTTTTATTGCTCGTACGGAATTCTTTTGGAACCCTTTTGGAATACGGAACTGATGAGATGCAGAAAGGAAAACCTTATATCAACTTACCAGCGTTTTCATCTGCACTATTTTACCATTTGACCATTGGCGTTTCGAGATAACTGCCTTCTTTCCAATATTTTACATGCATCATACAGTGCATGATACTGTGTTGTGTGAAATCCTACTATGACGGACGGTTGCCGAGACAGCAGAGGAAATATATATCCATTTAAGTGGACTCAATGTCTGTAAAATATCAACTGTAGTGATGATAGTGGAATAGCTTTCCTATTGATTGGAAATGCGCTTATGCTAATCTACCTGGAAGTAGTTTTCCCGTGCCTTACACGGATCCTGGCATGGATCAATGATGAATAAACCATTGATCTGGACATAATGAAGTCGTACCATACCCGTCTCGAGAATAGAGAAGTTCAACAGCAGCACAATTTTATACAGCAAGACTAAATTTGGACAATAATAGTAACACCCGCCAGGAGTATTTCTTGCACTTGAACCTTGAAATAGTTATGACTACCTACACCTTTACGTTTTCCACTGACAGTTACTTTCATGGACCACATAACTATAAACCATGCTGAAAGCTGTTTGTTCAACCATTCCATGGGACATTCACAGGCCCCAGTGCCGCTAAGCAAAGCATTGGTCGTGGACATTGGATAAAGTACATCAGATCATTACCAGTTCCGATTCCAGCACATCATCAAAATTTCACAGTTGTGCCGCTGTTTTACTCGGTTAAATCAAACACCCACTTTCCCTTAAACGCACAATGCCAAACTTCCAAATGGCTCCACAATGCGGCACGTCATTACTCTTAATACTATTAAATCACCCATATTTACAAAAAATACTTAGGATCTGGTAACATCCATACTCAGGATTTTGGTAAAAGTCTCATAAACATAGACAAACATGATATTATATAGAGATCAAATATATTTCATGGTCATTAGTCCTAGTCATAAATGTAGAAATGAGCATGAGTACGAACGAGTAATGTTTATATTGTATCGTCAAACATTTAATAAATTTTGCGTCTTTTTGCACAGCAATAATACTTCAACAAGAGGAAAAAATGAAGCGGAAGCAGACAGCAAAGCCGCTGAAGGTATTTTAACTGTTCACTTAAAACATTCAAAAACATCATTGGAAATTACGAGCAAATCCGCAATTATATCATGATTAGCAGTGACACTGCAATCAGTACCAATGATGATGATCATTTATCATGCCTTCTTAAACAATTAATATACAAGAAATCATTCACAAACTTCATCATTTCTTCAGGCGAATCCGAAGAAACATCAACAGGAAAAGAATCTGAACGACATATAATTCTGGTGACAGGGTTGTCCGCTGACACAAGTGCCAACGACCTCAAGACCTTTTTCCGGAAATATGGCAAGGTATAGTGTAAAACACAGATGGCAGTGGGGTAGCTAACTGCAAAACCATGTTGGAGAAATTGGAAGAAAAAAAAAATTCAACATTTCCTCATCATTTTAAAAAATACCTATTCCAGATTGGTCGCATTAAAATTATGACAAATACGAGGGTTCCTGGTTCTCAACGTTTTGCACACATTTCTGTGCCATCACTGGACGAATTAAAGTATCTTGTGGACAAACTGAATGGAGTGCAGCTCAAAGGGAAATCCATCAGAGTGGCAAAAGTACACATATTTTTCACCGTATTTATTCATTCATTCCTGCAAATTCCTCAGTATACAGCTGCAGTTGATTTCTCTCAGTTTATCTGATAATTTTTGGCGTCAATCTTCTGCTTCTTCTAATCTTCATCATTTTTACTGAATCACTCGTCGTTTTAAATTCAAAAATACCATAATGTAATTGACGTCTCATAGGCACCAGAAGATGGATCCGTTTCACGAAGCTATGAAATTGCGGTGGCGACGGCAAAGGCGGAGGCTGATGGTACTGAAGAGTCAACTAAAAACGAAAGTGGGAAATCTACGGAATCAAATGACAACTCTGCAGGAAACGAGGAAAACGGAAAAGGGCCGGACGGGTCGGATGCTGGCCAGGCTAATAAGGAGTCTGAGAAGGAAACTGGGAAGAAGAACGGAGAAAAGGAAAAGAAGACAGACTCTGAGAAGAAAAAGGATGAAAAGAAGGAACCTGGGACAACGGAGAAGAAGACACCCGAGAAGGGCTCTCGTCCGGACAGAGGAGTTGCTCCACACCGTTCCCGCAGAGAATCCCATGACAGACCTCGCGGAGAACACTTGAGGCCACACAGACCTCCTTTCCGTCGTGATAAAGACTCAACTGAATGGAAGAGACATGGACCACCAAGAGGACCAATGGAAGTGACAAGGGTTCACCGTGATAGACCTCCAATGGGCCGAGCACCTCCTCCTAATCAGGGCGGCAGAAGAAGATCTCCTCATGCGGCACAATTAACTTTTGAGCAAATTCGAGTACGCCTGTTGCTTCTTTTTCACATACAAAAATCCTACTTGAATAACTTAACCAGTCTTCGTTCAAACTTCGACAAACTTTAATCTCGATAAAAATTCGACAAGATGATCTATTGTTTATTTAAACAATGAAGACATCAATTCTCGTAACGTATGCTGGTGTAATGATTAACTAGACTGGCTCTCGTTCAAACCAGCCAGCTCAGACACTCTCAGAATTTCTTGGAAAAAGCAATGGAATGTGGACAGCATTGGAAGGGTGGAACCAATTTTTGCAACATTCTGTGTGGATGCCCTTCTAAATAGTTCAATACATTATTGGGAGCCAGGCTCCATACTTTGAAGGATATAAATTCGAGACAATAAAAATTTACATTTTTACCTGTGGACTTCTGCTGAGCGTCTGCGTCACCCATCCTTATACTTTGTCTGAGAAGTGGGCTGAGCTGCTGGAGTGAACGTTGGCCAAATACCTATTAAACCAATACTGGCATGCGTCCATCTCCCCAGAGCACAAATGTTCAGACTTACTTGATGTCGTTGTAACTGTCCACTGGTAGTACAATCGTTAAACAAGCACTAAGCAGTTATGGTTTTTTATTTGTTTTTGATAATGCAAAAGATGCATAAATACACGGGGCAGATAAAACGACATCATGAATTAGGCGAATAATTACAATTGTCAATTTCTAATATGTCTCCCATTTATTTTGAACAGGAAATTCGTGATGAGCAAAGACGAAGGGAGCACGAACGAAGAAAGCGAGAAGAAGAACGTGAGCGAGCTGCTGAGGTTGACCGTCAGAAGCGACTTGAGTATCAAAATTACATGGAATTCAAGCAGTTGGAAAGGTAAGCCAATAATTTAAAGATTCTAAATGATTTGCTACATTCATGTGTTGTAACTACAATAACTATTCGGAATTTTAGAGAGCGAGAGAAGCTGCGCCTAGAACGGGAAAGGATCGAAAGAGAAAAGCAAGACCTTATTAAACTTGAACGTGAGCGCCAAAAGGCCGAGCGTGAAAAAATTGAAAGGGAAAAGGAAGAGCTTCGCAGAGCAAAGTTAAACATTGATCATCAACGGTCTGGTCCAGTTAAGCGACCATATGAGGATGATAAGCTCAGACGACGTGAGTCTGATGAGAGAAAGAAACCTTACGTTGTTGAACGGTACGTAATTTTATGAATTGAACTATTAAAGTGATATTATGTATAGATGAGTTTTTGATAACAATTTGACAAAACATGGCTTGAAATTTAAATTTTCGCTTTTCAGAGGACGAATTGATGGTAAAACGGAAGCTGAACGTAAAATGGAGAGAGAAAGATATGAACGAGAGCGCATTCATACAGTTCACACTCCTCCTGAAACAAGAAGTCGATCTCCTTTCAGAACCTCTGGAGCAAGAGAATCACGACGGGATGTTTGGGACGAGCGGGATAGGTCTGGTGGTCGCGTCAGAACACGAAGTGATGAGCGCTCTCATCGCAGAGAAACTGTAAGTACCTTGTATACACACTTGTATGTAAAAACTGTCAACTAATTTTAAACTGTAATATCGTTTAACTCCTTTTCACAAATTAGGAGGCTGAAAAAGTTGCAGCAGCAGAAAGACGTTCTCGTGAGGCACCTTCGCGAGGAGTAGGTGGTTCCTCCGACTTAATGTCCAGACATGTAATTGATTCATCACATTCCTCCAGTCGCAGTATTGAGGTCTCTAAGCGACCAAGTGATCGTTATGGTAAGAACTCTTAGTATTCAGGTTTCTTTAATATACGGTATTAATGTTTGGTACCGGTACTTTAATTAACTTGTATGTTACCTATGATAACTATTAGAGGAAACCAGAAACACTTCAGCAAGAGAGGCAGAGTGGATGCCACGGTCTGGATACTTACCTCCAGCTGCATCACTCTCGCTCCCCATGAGCGCTTCTGCATCTGTAACTAGAGATAGCTGGCCTTTCACAGAAAGAAAAATTGAAGCCTGGGACACTTCAAGGTACCCATTATGGTGTACATTTTTTCTTTTAAAGTGGTTGAGTGTATATGAGTGAGAGTATTTTATAACTATTACTAAATATTTTTAGACTGGCCCCCAGAACAGAGCAGTGGATTAGTGGAGCTGGAGCTACAGTGGGTACCACGGGGAGGTCTTCACTACCTGTAATTGCACCTCCACCACCTCTCTACTCATCGGTAAAGAAACTTGGTCATTTTCTAAAGAAACATATTTTAATAACGGTCATTTCATACCTTTCTCGATTATTTCAGGCTGCTGCGAGTTTAGCACTGCCAGGAAGTGGCTTAGGACTTGGGGATTATTCTTCTGAGCGTTATGACGGTTACAGAGGATTTCATCCCATTAGAAAATATTAGGTACAAGGAACAAGCCTTTGAACCTAATAACTGACGGAATCTAATCTCGCGAAAGTGTTTTTCAATGATGATCTAGATCTAATACTTAAGTAATAAAAACAGTTTTCAGTTCTATTTGATATTATAACATAAACAGCAATCAAATAACAACTTTGCAATTAGCATCATAGTATGATATTAATACGCTGTTTCATGAAAATAGTTTAAATTTAAATTTTCTTTCCTGTTATACTATTCATCACATTTTTTTTGCTTTAATGAATTAAAGTTTACTTTTTAACTGATTCTTAGAAGATTAATTGGAAGTATAATACTTGAAAGTAGTTAATGAGGGGTATTATAGTGACTAGATCTGAATCTGACTACTATTCTTTAAATGCCTTTTGTTTTCTTTTAATTTGCTGAAATTCCTCAAGGGAAAAATACTTTATTTGATACAACTTAGATTTCTACTTAAAATAAAACTTTGCAAAATAATTAAACACTATTCGTCGCGTAATATTTAAAAGTGTGGATTTTAAAAATAATTTTAAGAGACAATGATTGTCATTAAAATTTTTAATGTTAAAATAGTTAACACTTATTGGAAATATTAGAAATTAGTTATATTCACTTTTAGTCTAGCTATTGTTTGGCTTACAAAATATTTCATGCAAATAAAATTATCGATATGCTTATTTAATAAATTGATGAAAACTTCAATATGATTTATTTTCAAATTCCTTGTCCGTGTTCAAGTTCATGAAAACAATATCTTATTTTATTGCTTTTCATGTATTTGTTACCTGATTTGGGAAGGAAGCATGTTGAATAATATGTTTACAGGGTAAAACAAAGGACTTTAAAACTGATCATGAATACGGAAAACTCTTACCTTCACTCAGGCTTTTTGAAAAATCCTTCAACATTGAAACGACTGGGCCGAACATAATATTATCGTTATATTTGTCTGTACACAAATACATCATACATCATCCACATTAAATATGACAGGAAAACATGGAGACATAAAGGCTCTTCTTTTGCACAATTCAAAAGGTAACAAATATTATTACCGCATATTTTTTGCATTATCTTTAGCACTCATCGTCGTGACTACAGATCAGACTGAAACCATGTAGACTTTTCAGACACAGTCATAAGTAAGCGGTAACAGACATCCATATTCATAATCATCGTCACGTCACCGTCATCGTAAAGTAATAGCTCATTTTTCTTCATAGAATCAAAGCAACGTGCAATCCTGCATGCGACTCCGTGTGTGAGTGAACAGTCAGCTCAGTCAACAGTCACCAGTCAGTCTTCTCTTGGAAGTCGATTGAGAACGAGAGTGATTCTTATACGCTGCTGAATTAGCTAAGTTGAACAAAGAGTTACGTGTTCATAGAAGAGTTTCGTGCAAATTCTGTACACAAAAAAAGTTAGTGTCAGCGCTTGCTGTTGCTGTAAAACCAGAAGGACACGTTCGCTATTGTTCTTCGTATTATATCATCCCATAAAAAATTCCACGCTACTCTCTAGGAAATAGTTGTCCTGTCTTGGATTTATTTCCCTGACGGTTTACCTATATATTTTGAGATAACATTTGGTAAGTAGATAACATTTTAGTTTTACAAGTACCAAAACTTTTAACAATTAAATGTAGTCAAGGCCACACTGAAAAAAAACTTTGCTTCTTTACCCATTTTCCTTTCAAGTTCTTAAATAATTAGAAAAGTCAGGTTAAAACGCTAACTTTTAAACAACTTTGGCCATAACCTCTTTAAGCCATTCAATGTCATTGTTATATACAACATGTATTTGCAAAGTAGTAACAATGTTTCAGCATAAATATTAATTCAAAAGACGACGACCCTTTACACTTTCCGAAAGTGACAAAGAACGAAATGCAAATTTATTGCCTGTTTTGTTTTTTTGAAATTAAATCCTCGAATTCATCAGGTTTGCGGTTTGGCAAAACAATACAAGCAAAAGTTTTAAGTGTGAAGGAGCCTGTAGCTTTGGGTGATCTTCATTGCTTCTTGCAAATAGCGATCTAACACATCCATGCATACCTTAGCACAAGTTCACCTAAAACATTCCAAATTTAATAGCTTTTTCATAATTCTCAGTTTCAAGCTCTGTCGTAGTAATCGTAGTAAATATGAATATTGATGAAGAAGCAAATAGCAACTGAGAAGTGACATTGCAACCATAAAGAATAACCGTGGCCTATCTCACGAGTAACGTTTGCTTGCACCATCATCATTATTTTTATCGGAACCTTAGCTAACAGAAAAAATAGCTGCTGCTCAAATTATCAATGCGTCATTTTTTTTGCGATGCTTCTCAGTTAAAGCTGTATTTGCTGTTTGATATGAGTTACGTCAATTCGTTTATTGTTACCTCTCCACTCAAGTTTCCTCTTCATCCATCGTGTCGTTGTCGTCGTCGTCATCTTCCCTTCATATCAATTTTAGTATTTATTTATCTAGCATCAAATGAAGAATAAAATTAAACGATAAAAATAATGATGAAATCCTGTCCCGTGTATTTTTTTATTCTGTCATCACATCTATTATAATCACGACATAGAAACATGATGATGATGATGATAAGAGGAATGGAAAGAGTTGTTTGCAGTGTGACTAGGTTAGTAAAGTTAGTTGAGGTGTGATCATGAAATCCGATACCTTGAAAGGCAACTTTTACAAGTAAACTTATACCCATCCTAACTTAACAGAAAACGACAAACCAATGATGGTGGTTGGTGGTATTTCTACAGTGTTGCATGTTATGTTATTAGTGTTGATGAATTTTTGTACAAGACAAATGTAAAATGTAATAATACCAATAAATTTAAAAAATATTTTTTGCTGCTATTCGTAGTTTAGATGATTATTACAATACAAATGTTCATTTGCTTCGTATGAATAAATATTCATAAATTTGGCATAAAACAATGCCATCTGCAACAACTGGATTAATATAATAACAACCGCTGAAGAAGAACTAACTATATAATTATACATGCTACATGCTATTTTAAAACTTGTACTGACTCAAACTCCTTTTCGCACATCACGACTGGTCATGACTCACTAAGAATTGAATTGGCTTTTAAGACTCTTTGCGTACCGAAGAGGTGAGATGTAATTTAACGTTTACAGAGAAGACGTTCATATTGTAATTAAATTTTATACAGAAGTGAAGAGTTCGTTGGTTTGCTTGTCTCGTCGAAGGGATATATTTAAATTCTCGTTATTTTTAGTTTTCCTTAAACTCCTTTCCAGTTGTAAGTCATGTTTACACAAAGACTTCAATATGGCCACTACAACTGCAGGTGCAAGTTGTAGTCGTCTTGAATGTTAGAAAAAATAATAAAATGCCAGAAACATCCGCATCCTACTTACCCCTACCTTGTAAAGAAGTCTTGCACTCATCCTCATTTACTGCTTTTAAGCAGATAAAAAAAACTTCTAGGTCTGCTGATGCTTCTTATTACGAGCTAATGTTAAGCGTGTAATATGAAACGGGAAATGATAATGCTATTTTCTTCTAGTCTCACCATAAAAATTACTAGATTTTCTCTCGCCTCTCGAGTGACCATAAACAATTTATGTCAAATTGTATTATAACTACACGGTTTATTTGCATGAAATATCAGTAAGAGACCTTCTTTGTCTCTTTAGCTCTTCAGAAAGTAAAATAACAAAAAGGACATTGTCCTAAAAAGCATTTCTTTCTGTCACTGCTGCAGCAGTTTCAATCTAGAAAACGAAAGAATTTCATATATGGTTTACCGTGTACACTATGATTATGACTGGGGAACTGAACCAACGTCACCGTGTAACAACCATTTTTTGAGATAAGAGCGAGACGTATGAAAATGCCAAAGGATTAGTGCAAATCCTCTAATGTTAAATTGCCCAGTTTTTGTTGAATGAAGAATGGAATTAGTTTGTGTTCGTAATTATATACCACCTAGATTAAAATGACGGAAAGTATTACTGATAATGTCACATGATAGGCGTCATATTGCATGACATAAACCGTTTGCATTTTGCTAAAGTATCATCATCATTTCGCACAGTATGTCGACGACCATAAAAGTTAAGCATTTCTAGCAGTATGAATCGCTCAGTTACTTTCTTCTCAGTTTACAGTCAATCAAGTGTTGTTTTACGTTACGATATATTCACAGTTCAATTTTTATGATTTGCAGACAGATTCCATTAAAAATTATTGAAAATGGCAACAAGCACCGTTCCATACACAACCGGTGGAGGTCAGCAACAAAAGCAACCCGGAAGCCTAGCAAATGTGGAACTCCGTCTTACCGAAGAGCAGCAAGAGTATTTGGAAAAGCAGTTTCAAAAAACAAAGAATCCACATCCAAGCGAATTAATGCTTACAGCCGCGGAGACGGGACTGCTTGAAGAAGAAGTTCAAGTAAGTTTATGTATATCATTTGTTTTGTAAAAGTAGGCTTATTAAGTCATTATAAATTACGCCACATTCTTCAAAGTGTGCAAACACAAAGTATTTATATGCAAGTACATACATTCTTACGTAGTTTAGTTTCTCATTTTATATGCATCACTAGAGTTCCAAATCAAACAAACTTATTTATCGTGTTCGTGTGCATTTGATTTGATTTGCCATGCCACTGCTTCTGACGTAATACTTTCAAATTGCTTGTTTGTATTTTTTCGATTCATCGTTTACTTGTCTTTTCTTTTCATATTGAGCATTTCCGCTATTAAATTCCCCGTTCATTGACCAAAGATATTTAAAAATCTCTTGTTTTATCCTCATCGACCTCAACAATCTTTCCTTGTTTTCCAGAGTAAATTGCCGCAATTTTTCTCCAAACGACTTACTTCCTCATTCCGTTTTTTTTGTTCAGTTTTACCCCACACAAAAAGTACAGCTTAATATTACCTTTTTCCTTCTCATCATTACATTAAATTGACAGTGTAATATAATATGCACTTTGATTCTTTAACAAATTTAATTATATCAACGTCAGAGAGATATTTAAGGTTCCCATTTACTTACATTAGCTACACCGATTATTCTTTTGCTACTTCAAAGCTGAATTATTTTTAAGACGCGAATAATTTCAGGTTAGAACGAGACAGCAAGATAATAATTGTTTTGGTTGTTATGTATGGTTCGTTCTTTGGGTTGTGTAAACAAGGGCTAGGGCTACATTTTCACCAGTTTAAATTGGAATGGCATGGCATTGGCATGGTTACACATCATTTCCCAGCCGCAATTTCCCAGTGCGACTATTCCCAGTTCCAATCTACCAGAATGTAAATTCCCAGTAGTACCA
>JAQIWN010000383.1:0-35310 GCA_034699025.1 Entomobrya cf. arborea Gr-Col-00668
TTATTAAGTGATTTAAAAATAAATAAAATAATAGTTTAGGCAAGAGAGGTGTTACCTCTCTTGTTTAGGCATTTAAAAGTATTTGTAATTGGATAAAATTATATTGTAAATTATATAGTCACGCGTAAATCATTGAATTTCTCTTTGAGGATATATATTAGCGTTTGCTAGGCTGGTGGTAATTATTGTAAAATATTTGTTAAGCTTTAGGTAACCTTGTTGCAAGAAATAACAAAATTAGAATGAATCTGACCGCATTTTAATTATAAATTTTGACTTCTATGCACCAAAATAATGCATTTCAAGTAAGCCAAATAAAAAAGTTATTCCATAGATTCGAGTATTGACTAGAATTGGATTCTAGTTGCGTGTATGTGAAATAATTTTCATATAGATTAAATAAGAAAACCACTTGTTTGCTATTGAAGACCAACTGTCAGAGTTTTCATGGTTGCATATTTATTGCATCTAAACTAAGAACGTTTTCCAACAACGACTTTCACCTTCTCTCTCAAATTCAAAACTTGTATTTATGTGAAAGTGAAGATGATATGTAAATTGTGATTTTTAACTTGCTTAATATATGTAACAATAAAATGATGCTGGCCTAAAAATAAATTGTGCTGATGAAATGAAAGAATATTTTGACCATTCGGACATTTAGTTTTCGGACACTTTGAAGTTTGGAATTACTTTGCATATTATTTTACAAAACGTACGTTCCCATTGAAGAGTACCTGTGTGAGGATGAGCCAAAATTCTGTCAACAAAGGAGTAAAGGAGTTTAAAATCCAATAACCGCTGGCCGGTTGATGAAATAGTGGAACCATTTCGTTTCCGCAAGTTTCCACAAAAATCTTTCCTAATGAACGCTTAATATGGCAAATAAGTAGCAACGGTATAACCAATCTTGTTTTAACAGTAAAACAATATTTTAATAGCTTCAGTAATCATTTATTTTAGTTACCGCATGTCGAAATACAAGACAGTCAAAAGTTTTCCATCCATATTTGTCTTATTTTAATTATGTACACAATCGCAGCTTAATTTTGTATAATTCTATAAACTTTTCTCAACATATTATACGGTTACAGTTGTGTAGCAGGATAATGCTCATCATCAGTTAAACTAAGTTTATACTTCGATCTACTTTCTTATAATGGTAAATTATGTACTTAACTGAATTACTTCCTTCTTACAATTAGCATGTTTCTACCGGTGTGGCAACGTATATAAATTTTCATCACGTTAAATCTAGTTAGCATTTTAAATTGCACATTTTTATTCACGCACAATTTTACAATAGGCATTCCATCGGACTGTGTTGAGATTTACACATTTTTTCTTTTACCTTTAATATACAGCGATTTTATTATTTTTTCAATAATCTTTTGGGAAGGTATTTATGTGTTTTTGAGACAGAAGAAAATAAGTTCATGACTCATTCTTTTTTGCTGTTTTTATGCATTGCACTAGCTTTGGGGAGAGAGAAATTACTATGCAGCAAGAGTACAGCTTTATACAATTTTATTTATAATCCACCATTATGCATATTTATATATTCATTGTTTAAACAATGTAGCGCATTGATAACGAAGACGCGGGTCATCTATATTGTATGTATCAATCATCATCATTGATTATCATATTTCAATTTAGCAAAGATATTATGTTTGTAGGTGTGAACTGGAAAACCATTTTTTATGTCGTCAAATGAGACAGGCGGAAAGTGACGATCTCTTTGCAGAAAGTGAAAGTTAGATAATTCAAACATAGCAAGTCCAGATTCCAAAATGGAATATAAAGTTTTTTGTTCTCTCTAATGAAACACTTTAATCTTTTTAATTACTGTGCAATAGGGTAGATTACAGAGATTAAATATTATTCTGTTTTTATATAATAAATTACTCGATTATATAACAGTTACAATTAATGTATTTCACAATATTGTAATACCCATTACAGCATAACAAGCTTCTGGTTGGATCCCTTTTATACTTACTAAAAATTGATCCATTTTTTACAAGGATGTCTGCAAAAAGGACAGGAAATAATCGAGCAACTGAATGTTGGACATACTAAAAAGTGAAATTAACTTAACACTATTAATTATTAATGTTTGATGACTTAATTACAATTTTATGGTCATACTTTTATCAATATATATCTTATTACAAATGTAAATGACAACCTCGACGTGAACTTTACATCTTACAATTTATAAGTAAAAAGACAATATTTTTATGGTTTCTAATTCTGATTTTTTTGTCGTACAATTCATTGTATATTTTTTAATTTAATCATATAGAATTTAAGTTAGTATTAAATAATTTAGTAATTAGAATATAATTTTTTCATTTTGTGAAGACAATACAGAAATTCTAGGTACGCGCTCGCTTCAATTTGAATACTTTGCAGAGAAGCAATGCTTATAAGAAGACTCATTTTTTTAGCAACCATTGCAAATTTACAGTGCAGCATAGTAGTACGGCTTTACTGGCACGTTCTTATTTTTATCATCATCAATAGTTTTACAGAATAATATAAGTTTACTTATATAATTGTAGATATTACTTAATACAGGTGTGAGGTATGACATTTTAAATGTAGTCACAATTAAAACGTCTACTTGAAAGTACATAAGTATTGTAAATAAAATAAATCATGAATAAAAATTAATAAGTAAATCATTCAAAAGTTTTTTTAAATGCGTCTTTTATGTAAAACGGAAAGAACAAAAAAAAACAGCATGAATTTAATATTTTTTCTAACTTAGAGAAAGTGCCCTTTTTACATATTAAATGTACCATTAGCAGAAAGAGAGAGAAAGACATCGAGCCCATAAACACACATGACAAAATATATACCATATTATCAGCGATGTTCTAACAAACATTGTAAAACACACAGGAACCCAAAGTACGGTTAATTAAGTTGTAATTTTACACAGAAATTCTTTTCACGGGCTTAACATTTTTGATGGAGCTTGTCCATTTTTGCATGCATATATTATGGATTACTTTTTATGTCTTAATTTTTTGCTGATTCCAAAAATCTTTTTTTAATCCAACAAATGTTTTGTAACTTAATGCATTACATAATAGGTTCTTTTTTTGTTGTGAAATGTCATTAGTATACTTTTGTCATACATGTGTATTTATTTCATACAATTTTTGAAGACGGAAATTACATCAAAAAGGATTGTGAAGTGGTCGCAAGATATTTTAAACCTTATGTGTAAGGATTTGTTAAAAGATTTTTGTCCTTCTTTTTGTCTAGTTTACATTGTCAAAGAAGACTTTTTTCGAAAAAAAGGGTTGTCAAAATAGTGATGTGGTTGATCGTCGCGTCAAAGATTCTTAAAGTTTAGATCCGTAATATCCATATAGGGTATGTACTTTGTAATTAATAGATTTCCACTTTTTGCGAATTCTGAATGAATATAATTCTCTAATCCTTGCTGGATGATGAAGGTATTTCAGGAGATGCAGATCGATCCACCTCTGCAGCTGCCATTTGATGAGATGACGAGTCGCCAGGTGAGGTTGCTCCTGAAAAATTATTTACAAAAAGCAAAAAACGTTAAAATATTGCTGACTTTAATTTCTACAACGGAGAAGAAAAATAAGAAGCTTCCAAAATCAAATTAGAAACAATTAAAAGTAAAAATACATAAAACACTATGAAACAAAACCAGAGATGAAAACGTACATAAAAATTTCAAAATTATATCTATTATGTGTTGCGTGTATACTAAATTTGTTACTAAAAACCAAACGATTAATATATTGAATTCTATACGAGCTATATATATACAAGTGTTATCTATGATTGGTAATAATTATTTGGCTATAATGCTAGTAATGAATGGGATATATAATACCTGGAGGTACTGGCACACAAAGTCATCATCATAATATGCAATTAATTCATACAAAATATCAACATCGTTGTGAATGCTTTCATTGATATGCAAAACATACACACACTGATTAGTATTTAATAGTTTTTACACAGTTATTGTGTTCTGGGACTGGATGTTCATTGTGCGCCATTCATAATTTAAGAACTAGATGATCACTAAGATAACCTAAAAGATGCTTACTACAAGTCTGGTAAAAATCTCAAAAGTGTGGTTCATACTATATTATATATCTTTGAATAAAAATGCATGTAACGCTGCCGAAAATATTGGCACAGCGTTACCAATTTCTTAAAAACTAAAGAACTAAAATGAAAAATATATTTCGCTACATGTTGTTCCGTTTGTGGTGAACAGAATTATAATGAGTCTGAGTGAAATCGTACCATCCGTTTGTGAAAAAATAGATAAAACATTTGCAATTCGTTGAAAATCAAGTTCCATGTAAATTAAAAGGAAGCGAGGACAAAATAATGTACCATGAAACACTGCAGTTCGAAAATATTATGAGTTGAGCTGTAATTCTGTGCAAGCCAATTATGTCAATTAAATTGAATGGTGAAAGGCAGGATAAGAAAGTAAGGAAAGTGAACACAGAGATTTTCATACAGCTCTTCTCATAAAATTTTCTGAATGATCAAATGAGAACAGGTTTACGAACACCTTCCATCATCCCAGTTGAGTAAACAGTTTATTGGTTTTCAAGTGTCAAGTCTTCCTGGCTGGAGACAAGGGTTGAAGCAGATCCCCCGCCGAGACTTGACCACATTGCTGCATCCCCACCTGTACTTGTTGTTGAAGAAGCTGAAGGATCGATAGTTTGTCCTTCCAGTGAATCTGAAGAGGTCATCATCAAACCTCCTACAGCTCCAGCTGAGGAAAGCCTTTCATCCCCAGATCTACCTTCATTTAAAGAATCTGCAGATTCGGTCATTGTGGAAGGAAATGCTTGTCCTTGTTGTAATTCAAGGGAGTCAGACATTCCAGTTTCTTTTAGAGTTGGTTTTGTATCGAGTTCGAGGTCAAGAAGTTGCTCCTCAGGAGGGTCTTGTGTTGTGCGTCGTGCACTACCTCCAGTCAAGGAATCTGTTGAACATACCATTTCTGGGATATCTGTTGACTCTCTTCTTTCATTTTCAAAGTCCAAGGAATCTCTGCTAACTTCCATTAGGTTTTTTCCTGTATGGTCGTCTAGAGAGTCTCCACTTGATGTCATTTTCGCGTCAGCAGCGGTTTTGCCAACGACTTTATATTCCAAACTTGAGTCAGCATCAGTTGTTGTTACCACTTCACTTCTTTGCTGGAAATCTTCAATTTGGCTGGTTTCGGTGGTGTCGGGTGTTTGGAGTTCCATTACAGTGGTAGAGAAGAATGTCATCATGGGATCAATATCCAATGCCAAATCTTGTATATCAGTCATTTGAGAAGCATCCTCGGCAGTTTCATAAGGCTGTGATGACAGATTTTTCAATTTGTCATCATCTAGTTCACCTGAATCTTGTTCTCCAATAATTTCTGTCGCTTCTGACATTTCTGACACTTGAGACTCATGACCTTCTTCAATTTCAGACAACGTTGGATCATCCTTTCTGACAACATCTTCATCAAGGACAGCACATTCAAGTCGCTCGAATTCCTTTAATGAAGATGATGACTCTCTGGAACCGGGTCTACCAGATTTTTCTCCGTTTCCATTCCCATTTCCACTTCCATTCCTTTCTTCCAATTCTGGAAGGGAAGAGCTCATTTCTAGACTCATCACCGATTTTGGTGAGTTTTTCACCGAACTTTCCTCTTCAATATCTTCCAATCTGTTTTGAGGAGCAATAACCCTTTCAAATTCCATTGAAAACTCTCCACCTTTATCAACGTCATCATCATCTAACAAGCTATCCACAGACTGCTCAAAGGAAGACTCAGGATAATAAATCCTTCTTGGCTGGTCATCAGGAGAAAATTGTGGTTCTGGAGTAATTGGTCGTTGTATTGGATCATCCATATCATCAGAAACTTCAAATAAATCCTCAATTTCTTCTTCCTCAGATGGGAATACAATGTCTTTCAGTTGTTCCTCTTCAATTTTTTCCTCAATGCCATACCTTAAGGGAGACTCAGTGCTCCAAGACTGACTTTCCGAGCGACGATGTGTTCTCACTGGACGTGGTGGAGGTTCTACTGTTTCCCTCATGGAAGATTCAAACATCATAAGATTTCCATCTTGATCATCTGCAAGTTCAGGATCTCCTTTCACACTGGATTCATACGTTGTTTCCACTTGTGTGCATACTGTAGTACCAGAAGTAGATGAGGTTAAGGTCACTGGTAAGCCAGTACCCGGAGGTGGTATTCCTTGACTGCTCCCTACTTCGCAGTATATTGATCTTGTAGCAACGCTTCCTTGTTGCTCAGTGCTTCCTTCCACTGATACCTGAGCTCTCACTTGAGCATGCATCGCATCATCTTCCTCATCATCATCGCCAAGTAAATCAGCTCCAAGGTCGATTTGTGATGCAACTAGAGTCCCTGACGCTGATGCGTCACTGGAGAGGCTACCTAAATAGCTTTCAGAAGAGGACACGGCAGATGCAGCTCCTAAGGCTGTTTGGTATTCAGAGGCTCCAGAGTGTGATGCAGGAAAATTGTTTGATACTTGACCTAAAATAGATGAGTCCCATGATTTTGGACGCGATGGTTCGTCTGACGAACTCTTGATTGTGTTGTCGTCGTGAGCTGTGAAAAATTCACCGGAGGATGATGAACGCACGGCATGAGTGTCCGGCGTTCCTGTTTCTGTTCCTGCTACCGAGCTTCCAGTCGGGAAGTCCGTTCCAGATTCCTGCCTTTCATTTGCCTCCAACTGTACAAATATTCAAATAAAATTCACAGTTAAAAAATAATTTTTTTCAGCATTTTCCCCACATTAGAGTTTACCTAATTTTACTCATAAATCATGCCTCCAATTATAGTAAAATTAATGAGCATTGGATGGTACGTACACTTTTTTTACTGAAATTGAAAGAGAGAGATTTATGCGAGGCAACATTGTAAGTTCATAAGGGATAAAATGTGCTGTTGTAAAACTGGTCAATGTGTACATTGAAAATTAAAACATTTATAACTTATAACACTTGTCAAGTTCAAGTAAAACTTTCTCTTCTCATGTTAAAACAAAAGTACGGAGTTGAAAACACAAAGGAATAAAAAATGTAGCTACAGTTTAAAACCAACGGTGCGTCATTCGTCGCATTTTGTCAAGTTTAGTCATTACATTCTTGTGACATTTGACCAGGTAAAAAGGAAGTGAAAGTAACAATAGAGAATCATTGGTTCATAAAGAGATTGTTTCTAAAGTTGTATGTTTACGAAAAACCATGAGAGTTATAAAAGTAAAAACAATCTTACCTTGGAGGATCGTTGTGGTTCTGGAGATGACAATCCACCAGTGGACATAAGCTCCTCATCAGTTATGTCAACACTTGATGGTGCTGAAGGCTTCATTTCCACCCCTTCAAACTTCTTCTCCACAGTTGACTCGATTTCGGAAACAAGGGCAGACGCAACATTCCTCACGTCTTCTAATGTCTCTCCCGCTGCAATCGCAGATTGAAGTTTTTCGGTTGTCTCAGTCTCACTTTTGTCATCCCCTGAGGGACTGTCATCTCGAATTTCATACCCTTCCTGAATTAAACTCTTACTTTCTGGCTCAAGCGTTTCAATCTTTTCTGCCAATTCTGACTCAAAAATTTCCCTACTAATTTGTTCTTTTAACTGCTGCTCCGAATCAATACTGATGGATCGTTCGGTGGAAGACGACATTCCCTGGAAAAGAACTTTTCTCTCAGGCGATGGCTCAACCTGTGCAGGCGCTTGTCTTTGTTTCTCAATCACACCTTGTCCAACTTGAAATTGGACAAGATCCTCAAGCTGTACCTCAGCTTCCTGGGCAGGATCATCAGTGTCAAGGAAGATGGCTTCTTTACTTCTTTCTATTTCATATGGACTTGGAGTTCGACGAGGCTGTTGTGGAACTACTGGTTGTTCTGCAAGCGTTCTTGTGTCAATTGTTTCTACTCCAGCGAAAGCAGAGTTGTCAAAACCTTGTGTATAGTCTTCGATTGATGTGACGGACTCTCTTTTTTTCATTTCCTCTTCATCCTTTTCCTTCCAAAATTTGTGTCGCTCGGTGAAAGTTCCAACGTTGTCCACAACTCTTGATGGCGATGCGGAAACATCAGACAAGTCTCGCGTTCCTAAAGTTAGTTTAGAATTAGTGTGAAAACGCAAATGTTACATTTAAGTATAAAACATGGTCAAATACAAATCTCAATGGTGTTCTTTAAAACTGGTTGTCACACAAAAATATTTATATAATGTTTCTTGGATTTGCCAGTGGTCTTTATTTTCTGTTTTTGTTATAGGGTAGAAAACTAAAAACTTAAATAAAATAATAGATAAACAATATAATATATTGCTGCAAAATTGGAAATAAAAACTTAAAAACACTGCACTTTACACTGACACTGGCTGCTTTATATGTCAAAAACATGAATGATTATAATTTAAAACTACAAAAAAGTACAATTTACTCACGCATACATACATACAAATATGGCAAATGCAAAATAAAATGTGACACAAGACAGGACCAGACATTGTGGAGATAAACGCTGAAAACTATACAAAAAAATTACTTTTAAAACTATAGTCCGAGTTTACAAGCGCAATTATTTCTTCAAATTTAGCAGTTTCAGCAAAGTTCACAAGTACACATTCACCAGTAACTTATAAGTTATCATTTAGACGAAAAGGAACCTTTGATTTGAAAAACACAATTTTGAATACATGATTTGTTCACGAAGTGAAAGTACCTTAACACGTGTGTTTGTATGCAAGCTTCGTAATCACAAAAAATGTCAAAAATTTGTCCATGCATTTTTAGCCACATAAATATAATGAACAAAATTATATGATAAGAAGACCCACCAGCACAAAAGCAAATGTGCAAAACGCAGACAAAATACGTAGCCATGAATGATGACTTGATGACCTAAATATGCTTTTTATCATAAACCAGCACCTGAATATGAAGGTGTTTATAAGTTAGTCAGCGATTCAATGAAACCAATGTAATTATCCGAGGTTGGCAAAACTTACTTCTTTTGACCAACAGCGTATATTTCAATACGAAAGTGGAACATGAGCATCATGATTATTAGACAAAAATTTGTTAAAATATAAAAACAACACACTCTGAAAGAAAATTGGTTCAAAATCAAAACACATAAAAGAAAACAAAAAATAAAAATCTTACGATAAAGTTAAATTAATTTCCGTTTCCCCCTCCACCACCTTTCTTTCCTTTCTTCTTCCTATTCTTTTTCTTTCCACCTGAAGTAGAAGTTTCAGTTTTTTGTGCAGCGGTTTCAGGCTCAGCTTCGTTTTCTCCAGTTTCTTCTTCAACTGGTTCTACTGAAAGTGAAGCACCTGCGTCTTCAGTGAGAGATGGCTCATCAATAGGATCAGATTTACTGGATGGTTCTTCAGAGTCTTCAGGTTCTAACTGTTCTTGTTCGGCAGCTTCATCACTGCCACCACCAACATCACCACTGAAATCAGGTTGGATCTCGACGGGCTCATCAATTTCTTGTTCAATTAGTCGTTCCATTTCTTCAGTCTCCAGTTCTAGTTCTTCTTGGTCTTGTTCTATTTGTTCCTCTTGTGCTACTTGTTCTTCTTCCTCTTGTTCCACCGCCTCATCTTCTTCAGGGGCTAGATCATTAACTCTTGAAATGGCCTCAGATATGATATCGTCTACTATTTCATTGCCATACTCACTTGTGTTAATGAGCTCGGAAGTGACAACATCATGACCGTTAGGAGATGCTTCGACTTCTTCCGATTGGTCTCCAGAGTCAAGACTAATGGGAGTCTGGTTTGGAAGGCTCTCATCATCCTCGACCTCAATAGCTTTGTGCTGTTCCACTTCTCCATCACTTTCTTCTTCATTTTCTTCCATAATTTTGTCTGGTTTGCTGGACTGTTGTTGTAGCTTTTGTGTCACGGTATGTGACTCAATTTCAGTGATAGTTTCAGGTGGTTCTGAGACAATTTGCGACTCCATGTCATCATCGGATAGAAGTTCAGTTATTTCTACGCCTCGGCCTGGTATTGGACTCTCCTCATCCTGGCCACGTCGACCAGTCAAAACTTTTGTGCTTTTGGTGGTGGTTGTAGTCGTGGTTCGCAAACATTCCTGGAATACTTTGGGTGTTTGGGATGGGGAACTTACTTCTGTGTATGTATGAATTACTTCTGTTCTATCTACATGGGCAGGATCTGTAAATCGACGATGATATAATGTTCAGTGCTTTCTCTTTAAAAATAAATTACCTAAAAAAGGTTTTAAGGTATTTTTGTGTTCTGAGTACAAAGTCAATATACTTGTGTTATACTAATAGTACATAAAAAGTGAAATTGTAGTTTTGAAAATTAAAATAGTTTACTGCTCATGTAGTTAAAAGTCTGTAAGAGAAAAGTGTGAGCTAAACACTTTAAAAGGTTTGGGATTGAAAGTATCAATATTCTTTAGTATTTTTTCAAAGATGTCTTGTTATGTTAGGGAGATTTTTTGCGTCTAGGAGGACGCCATGTCATTTCGTAAGTAGAAATAGGTATCAGTATATCAGTTAGAAGCATATGTTGGCGAAATTCCACAGCTCATAAAGTTAACTTGGCTCTGATGAAGCAGAAGAGAAGTATTCTACATACCATAGCCTACGTAAGAAAAGTAGGCTATGTACATACACGCATAATAGACAATTGCACAAAAAATCAGCAGAGTTGAAGTTGGCATTGGACTATATATTAGGTAGGTAAGCTATTTTAAAAGAAAGTTAAATATGTACACTTTTTCACCCAAAGCAATTGCTACTTAAACACATCATCACCTTCTTGAAAGCGTACGACCAATTTTTGAGTGAGGATGGGTGACTCAACCCGCTCGTCAATGTCGTCTTCATAAATTTTATTACTATCACTTGGACTAAGTGTGCGTTTCATACAAGACTGAGGGGAACTTGGAGGGAGGGATGATGAAGTTGACGGTGGTACAGGGGATGGAGTCGATGTAACTGGTGGTGTTGGGACAACAACCTCCTTCAGACTTCTAATTTCCACACTTTCCCTCCCATTTTCTGAGGTTCTCACAAGAAGTTTTATTTCCGCATGAATCGGACTCGCTTTCCCATCATCGCTGGTGTCATAAATCACAGATGGACTTTTTGTTCCATGTGAACGAAATAAGTCATCGTGAGCGCCTGGTCCAGGACTCACGCAGATATTTGGTGCTACTGTTTCATAGAATGTTGTTGGTGATGATGTAGATGAAGGTGATTTCATGTCTTCTCGTTTCCAATAAATAATATATAAATAATAGTAAGAAATAAAAACGTACATATACCAATAAAAGAAATTTCCTTCACCGCAAGTCTACAAGAATGCTCAGTTTAAACATTTAAAAATTTTCACCATTTGCAATTTAAGCATGCTTTCTTCAGGCTTTTCCTAAAATATTTTTGTAATTAATTAAATTTTTAACCCCTATCTTTCACCAGATAAGCTACACAATATTTTTTTGTGTTAAAGTATGAATAAGCTAATAATTCAATGACCTATTAAAGTAATAGTTTAATGTGAAGTGAAGTAGTTTTTTTTTTGAAACCCAGCCCCGAAGCATGCAATATCAAAAGCACCATCGATGACCAACGCAAGCACAAAAAAATGAAAGTGAGAAAAAATAAATAATACATTAAAAAATGAAATAATACAAGAAAAAAAATAAGTAATTGTATTTTGGAGTGAGCGCTGAATGGATTTGAAATAATATTTTTTTTATTTTGTATGTCCATTCCTATCTCGTCGTCAAATAAGTTTGTATGAAACAAAAAAATGGAACACAACTTTTGTGTATTATACTACTTACCTGATCTTGGCTCATCTTCAGGAATTTGAGATTGTGCGGACTCACGTTCTGGAAATACAAGTGGGATAAAAAGGTGAAATAAATAAAAATATATAATAAAATACTTCAACGGATGTTACGTACATGTTTACAAATCTACAAGAATATGATTTAAATGAAGTGGTGTACTTCAATAAACTGTCTACTTGTCTACAAAAGTACGTTTAATTTTTTTCAAATGTGAATTAACTTGTCTGTGAAATATTTCCAGAGATCAGAGAGTTTGGATGAAAATGAATATTCATTCATTGTATTTATATTATATATGACGTATTTTTGCAATCCCTGATTGAATGACTCTGTGACCGCACTAAGAAGCTCAAGCTGACAATAATAACTATAAGATAACATCTACAAACCAAAAAGAATATCAATTATAATGATAATTATAACAACAACAAAAAATATACAGCATAACTCAAAAATACAAATAAAATATAGCATTCAATAAATAATCATTATATTGATTTTTTTAGTGCGAATTCGAATTGATTTTGTGAGAAAAAAAATTGAAAAAAAAATACTTCTTCTCGCTTGTTTCTTTTTCCCTCTTCTTCGAATTAAGTTTCCACCGGAAGAACTTGCTTCACTTCCCTCAGGGATAATGATTTCCGGAATGCATGTTATCGACGATTTCTTTACACTTGTATCCACTAATTCTTCTGTTTCAGTGTCACCACCTCTTGAACTCCTTCTTGAATCCTTGCCATTTTCCAGAATCTCTGATTCCCGCATTGAAATTGAGGAAAAGTGAGCATCCAAGATTTCTTGTACAACTTTTACATTCGCTTCTGACTGAAGTGCTTGGGCGGATGATGATGCTTCCGGTTCACCTGAATCGTTATCATCAGCAGCACAAAAGTCCTCAACATCTGTGACACCCCCACCCATCCCTTCATCTTCCGACTCAATGGCTAGTTGGTCCTTATGATTGTAAATTACAAGACGTGGTGTAAGCACCTTGGAGTCAATTAGTTTACAATGAATTTCTTCGTCGTCAGTGGGTGTTTCAGGGTATGGCTCTTCAGCCTCTTGGTCCTTCATACTGATTTTTGTTTGAGCAGCGGCAACATTAGCTTGAAATATTTTCTCAAGAACCGCATCTGAAGTGGGTCTGACAGGTTTCCATTCTTCACCCACATCGGCTTCATCGCCAGAATCTTGAATATCTTCACAATCTGTTAGGGCTCCCTGATCAATATCTTCCACGTTTAATGCGTTTCCCAAGCTTGCCCTTTTTTTACTTTTAGCCCCTTCATCAAAATCATCTTCATCAGTGTCTTTTTCATATAGTCGTTCATCACCGCAATCTGAGGGAGTGATTGATCGAGGACCCCCAAGAGATAGGTATGGCCTTCTATTCTGACCATCGTCAAGTGACTCCTCATCTGTCTGGGGATCAACTGGGAGTTCTGGAGTTGGATGGCGAAGTTGGCTATGGGCATTTGCATCTACGGAAAGGCGTCTCGGAGTTGACGCTAGGGACTCTAGTTCAGTAAGAGCGTCTTCACTTTGAAGGAATTCTATTAAAGAATATTTTCTATCTGACGGCCCTGATTTTGCTGCTTGTGGATCTATTTCGGTAATGGTAACTTCATTTTTCCCAAGGTCCATACCACAAAGTAATTCAACAAAGCAGCCATGATCAGTTGGATTAAATCCTGGCGCGTCAGTGTCTATGATATCTATATCAACATCTCCGTCTCCTTCCATATCCTCCACATCAGTTAATGCTTCATCCTCATCAGGATTAGCTTTACTAGCCCCCGCTACGTTTAGTCTAGATACAATATGTCGGGATGTTGTAACTCGATCCCCAGAGTTATCCTGAATACTTTCTTCTCCTTCATTGCCATAATTTCGTAAAATATTGTCCACTTCCTCAGCAGACATCCCAAGATATTTAGCTTCTTCTTCTTGTTCTTCTTCATTTTCAGACATTAACTCAGTGTCAGTAATATCTCCTCCGTCGTCACTATTTCTTCGCCTATTAGGTACATTTAATGCATTGGTGTTAGTGAATTGATTAGAATTAATGGGAACTGGAACTGTTGGGGATTGGATTAACGGGACATTTGCGTCATCCAAATCCTCCACGTCTGTTAAAGCATTTTCATCGCCCCCTGGTGGGGACTCGGGTCTTAAAGTTGTTGGAATTGGGCGATTGTTAGTATTCTCATTCCCAGATCCGTTTAGAGCCATATCTTGGCTGATTCTCATATTAGAGTTAGATGACTATGTTGATTAAGAATTGTATTTTTTGCTTTAAGCTGATTGGTCGTGGTCAGGATTTTCGCTTTCTTCACCTGATGACGAATCAATGTATATTTAGTTATTGATTTTGTTTTACTATTTAACCATTTTTTTAAAACTAAAATTCTGTAAATTATTAAAACCAAGCAAACAAAAGTATAATAAATACGCGCCATATCATTAATGTTATATTTAGAAAATATACATAACGAAAAATTATTTTTAGCGACTCTTAAACAAAAGAGGTTTGCAAACAAATTATCACGGCGAATGCTAATAAACAAGAAAACGTTATAATCATAATATGTCATTCGGGATGGATGGTATGAGTGCACACGGATAAAAAGGGGCGAAGAAGTTGGACGGAGAAAGTTTAGCAGTTCGAGAAATTTTTGTACACAAAACTTGTTCATTTCAGAGATAAAAATATGTATACATACATACATAATTTAAATATATCATGATTTAAATGTTGGGAAAATATAACTCAATGAATAAAAATAATAAAAACCATACATGAATTTTCAAAGAAAAATTCAAGCAAACTACCAAGTGCATTTTGCTCACTAACATATTGCCATACCCTGCTAATCTCTAATTTAGTTCAATAAATCTAATTGAACCCGTGCTTTCGGTATCATACAAGAGGCCTATATGACTATCTGGATAAATGCAGACCGGAAACTACTCCTTGCTAAGTTAAGTAATTTAAATGCGATAGCGCATTCCACTTTTCAACTATGCAGTGTAGTGAATTGTATGTATATCTTAAATGTATTCATCTCGGAAGAGTAAGCCATATTACATAGTTTAAATGTACAAGCTTTAAATATTTGTAGTTTAGTGTAAGTAAAACTATTATCCAATTGGGTTGTTGTTTTGTAGTGTGAAATGATTGGTTTTGGTGTGTGATGTATCACAACAGTGTATTAATTGGGATTTGAGACACGCCTGTTATGTATCAGTTAATCTACATTGTAGATTAACTGATAGGAATTTTTAAATAAGTAAATTTTATATTGAAACCTTACATTTTTCTGTTGAAATATTTGTGCAAAGTAAAAAGAACCGAAACGAAAGAGAACTGGCAAACAAGTTTAATAACGTTTTTTGAAATTTTTTGATTCTCGTGATTTTGATTGATTTGTATCAGTAATTACCTTTCACGGAGTACGTGAATTGGATGAAGGGTGAAAGTGTCTCAACAACAGTGGGATATTGCCCACTGGAATCTACTCGAGGCGGAGACAACCTAGTGATTTGCAACTCTGTGGACTCCGACGTTCTCGACTCCGAACCAGAGATTGAGATGGGTGATGATGCCAAAGAAGATCGTGACTGTGTTCCTGAGCCCATTGACCCAGTACCCCCACCCCCTAATGCAACTATCCCACTACCTTCCTCAGATGTCACACTACATGAGCCCTTACTAGGAGAAGAGGAATGCGTTACAGAAGTCATGGAGCTAGAGCTGGAATGAGATTTGGATTTGGAGGATGCTGTTGATGTTGATAATTTGAGAGAAACTGATTTTGAGGAGGCTTCAGAGCCAGATCGAGAAGTTTTCTTGCTTCCACCTACAGAAGAATGTTCAGAGTGAGATGCTGATGCTGAAGAAATTGACATGGGTGCAGAGCCAACAGCGGGAGATGCATAGCTTGCAACGCTACCTCCAGATTGACTGCTGTGACTATGGCTTTGACTTCTTTGTAAAACTTGAGGTGAGTCTACGGAACCTCCAGAGACGGAGGAGGCGCGACTAATAGATTCACTCCCTTCATCTGATATCTTTTCCTTTGGTGAGCTTCCGCCACCCGATGAGTGGTGCTTTTGTGACGAATAGTCTGACTTTACAGATGAGGCTTCAGAAATTTCGTGACTTCGAACTGCCTCACCACCGGAAGATCCCGACGAGCTGAGTCGCATTTCTACACCGCTGTGTTCTGCTTGCAAGTATTCTTTAGGTTCACTTGGAGGGCTTGCACCTCCACTGACAGAACTATGTGTTGCTGTATGAACTGCTGATGACTCATCTGTGGAGGATCCAATGAACATTTGAGTTCCTTCTCCGTAAGTATAGGACTCTTGAACTTGTCCCTTTTGCGAGTAAACGAAATCTAAAGTTTTGACAAATACTTCAGAAGTAATTATTGCTGGAGCTGAGCGAGGTCGAGGAATTTCCTGGAAATGAATTTGGTACTCCAAATCTGGAACGGAGTAGCGAAATGCTTGTGATTTTTTCGTTGACAACTTTGTTGGTCCGAATAAACGTTGTTTTTTCTTCTCCAAAGAGGTTTGCTCTGGTGTGGAGCTGCGCCTTTCTCCCTGCAATTCCACACGTCTTTCCGTTACGACAGATTCGTAATCCAAAATTTGCTTGGAAGTTGATGAAATTGCTATTGGCCTGTGTTGTTGCGAGGATGACTGTATTTGGGTAGTACTACTACTGGTGGTAGTGGTTGTGGAAATGGTTACAAGCGATTCCTTTGCGGTTTGCATTTCTGCAGCCACCTGTTGTTCCTGTGCACTCCTCCTCTCAGACACATTTTCGAGAATGTGTTGGGGAGTGTGAACAACCTCGGGGGCATACGTAGTCAAAGGGGATTTTGCAGTAGCTTTTGCTGCCTCCTCCCCTGCAGAAGATGAGGAGGTGGCAGTAGCACTAGCTAAAGGGGTTTCGGTAAGGTTGCTTGTGGTAAGCAAAGCAGCTGCTGCGGTTGTGGCTCCTATAAATAATAAAGCGGTGTCCTTTCCTTCTACACTAGTGTCAGCCTTTGCGGTTGACTCTAGAGAAGTGTTAGACAATCCTTCTTCCTCTGCTTCCTCTTCTCTTGTATCAACTTCCTTTTGGTCTATATCCTTGGCTTCTTTTGGAGAAAATTGTTCCTCGCTTGGAGATCGTACATCCTGAGGGGAAAATACTTTCTCTTTTGGTGAAATGGGTTCGTTCGGCATGAATTTCTCAACAAAGTGTCTCTCTGGTGGTGAATGTGGGACTTTGGGAAATCGTCTTTCGGTGGGAGAAAGTGGTCCCTTTGGTGAAAATCTTTGTTTTTCTTTTGTGGGAGAAACACGTTGAATTGGGTCAGGCTGTGCCTTCTCAAAGGACACACTGAACTCTCGCACAAATGATTCGTGAGTAGCAATTGTTTTATGTTCTGTCACGGGAGATTTTGGTTTGAAGGTTGTGGTGCTGGGTGGTGGGGTTGTTGCACCTGGTTTTATATCCTCAGGCTTTGTTACATCAGGTCTTGGTGAGTATTCTTTGAAGTACATTTTCTGTGTGAAACTTTCCGTCTCTTTTACTTTAGATACTTTTTCTTTAGGTGTGTCATCTTTCACAAGTTTGGTTGTAGCCAAATGCCTCTGATCTCCTGTTGTTTGGAATTCTTCAACAGCTTCAGTGGTCAGCACTTGCTTTTCTGGAGATTTTCTATCAGATTTTTCAGGTTCATGTTGAGAAGAAACTTTTTTCTCTGATGTTGTCGACTGAGATGAGCTGCCAGCTAACTCTTCAGCCGCCTCATGAACTGTTTCTAGTTTATCATCATCAAAAATTCCACCTTCTGTAATTCCCAACATAGCTTTAAGTACAGGTGTCATTGCTTGATCGGTTGGAGTTGGTGTGAGGTCTGGTCTCAGCATTTTTACCTCTGTTTTAATTTGCAAAGCTGCTTCTCGAGCCTCATCAACATATTTTTCAACATCTTTCATAAGTTGATCAGGTTTCTTCCTCTCGGGCTTCTCTGGCGCTTTGGTTGTAGTAGTTGCTACTTTACCTTCGGTAGCAATAGTAGTTGGAGAAGTTTCAGCTTCTTTTGGTGGTGTGGGTGTAGTCTGTTGAGTCGTTGCTTTTTTCTGCAAGTCAGGTTCACTTCCTGTAAGAGGACTTTCCGATTTTTCAACCACAGTGGTCACAGCTGAACTGGAGCTACTGATAGAGGCAGTTTCCAAGTTGTCAGACTGCAGGCTTCCATCATCAGCTTGGCTCTTTCCTCCGTCTAACGTTTCAGAAGAAATAGATTTCACTTCATCTACCTTGAAAGCAGGGATGGGTTCTTCAGAACTTTTCTCCACTGAGCTGCTAGTGGCTGATGTTATTGTTGCAGTTGTCGTTTCCGACTCCTTCAGCTCAGCTTCAGTTGCAGTTTTATCAGTACTTGGATGTTGCAGGAATTGTTCTTGAAGGAGGAAGAGATTTGGTTTCTCAGTAATTGGTGCTAATGAGCTCTCTACGAGATGAGGTTTTTCATGAGAAACATGTTCAACATACTTAGCATCTTTGGAGCCCTTCTTTGGAGTTTTCACCTCACTTGTTGCTTCAAATACTTCACGTTCCAAACGAGCAATTTCTTCCTCAAGGGCAGAGCCAGACAAAAGTTCAGACTGGGTCTCCAACGAGGATATTGAACTGGCTGCAGATTCTTTCAAGCTTCCAGGTAATGGAGCCTCTTGAAGGTCATCTTTCTGTATATCTTTTGACGAAGTCGCTTCTGGCACCATTTCCACCTTTTTGGGTGGTGCAGGCAACGATTCACTTTCGGTTTTACTTTCAATCCCAGTGATTTCACCTTGTTTACCAGTTACATCAACTGAAATAACTTTGGATTTTTCTTCACCAGTAAACTGCGAAATAGTTACTACTTTATCGCCAATCTCCAAACTTATAGATGACGTGTCCTTTGGCATTCCCATTTCTTTTTCTTTACTGGCTAATGTTTCTTCAATATGCTGTACATCAGTGGATGTGGCAGATTGAATTTCAGCAGTTTTTATTATACTCTCAACTTGTTTAGAGGCTGTTTCCGCTTCTTTCACTTCCAAAGCTTTTTCTTCAACCTTCTCCACTTTCTCCGATTTTTTTTCAACAGCAGGAACATCATCATCAGCCTGCCATGTTTTCACAGCTTGCATGTGAGAATCATCTTCAATTTGCGCTTTCACCTTTTCTTCGACTTTAAAAACAGTTTCCGGCATTTTTATTGCCTTCTTAGTTTCAAGTTGTTGTACACTGGATTGAGTTTCTACACCAAACTCTGCAATTTGTGCTTCCAGATCTGACATTACATCTTCATGAGTACGCTCATCTGTCTTAATTTCTGAGGAACCTTCGGGTTTCTTATCGCTTTCACTAAGCCTGGGTATCGCTTGTACAGATTTTCCTGTTTCCTGTTCAACTACAGCCTCCTCAACAGGTGCAGCCTCTGAGTTCGAAGATGATGAGTGTCCTTGATCCAATTCTAAAGATAGTAAGTCTTCAGGTAAACTCTGTTCCATAATTCCTGCATCTTCTGATTCCTTGAACCGATCAGTTAAGCTGAGTAGTATTCCCTCAGCTGGCTGTGAAGGACCATAAGAATACTGACCTTGGTCAGAACTTTCAGTTGACTGAGAATCATCGCCCTGTGATTTGTCTTGTCGTTCCTCTGCAATTTTGGCTGCGATTCCTGCAGCAAGACCCATAACCAAAGTACTAACGCCAGCTTTGATTGCTGATTTATCCTGGGAAAATTCCCGTTTCTCCTCTGATTCAGATTTTACTATTGTTGTGGTTGTAGTGGCAGTAATGAAAGGTGATTTGCTATCAGGTACACTCTTAAAAGTCGTTTCAGAAGTAGCAGTCCGCGTAGTAATAGTGCCATCATCAGTCTTAACAGTAGTAGTGATTATCTCCGTCCTTGGTTTACTTTCATCCCCATATTTATAAACTTCCGTTTTCAAGGTATCCTCCGGGATATCACTTATTGCAGTTGTTACAGTTTTTGAGTCCGCTGCACCACTTCCTGTTCGTTGCGTTAATGAAATTGTAAGTTCCTTCGTGACAGGAATACTTGTCATTATTGTCTCTTCAGTTTTGGATACTTGCGTGTCAGCAGAATCTTTTTCTTCCATTCGAATGCCAATGGATTTCGCCAGTTGAGTTTGCATCTCACTTTGTTGTGAGGCAATTGTGCGAGAAACTTCAGAACGGAAACCTTCAATGGTAAATTCTGGTTTCTTTTCCAACACTGATGCTGTTGTTATCAATGTTTTTTGTGATGAGTCTGTTTCAGACAATTCTTTCTCTGTGGTTTGTTTCACACTATCAAAGCTTACCTTCTTCAGGCTTTCACTGGAACTAGAAGGCGCATGGAATGAAATGGGTAAATCAGGTTCTATGTCTTCCGATTCTTCTGTTATTTTACTGAGCACGTCGGCAGTTTCCTCTGCCTTTGCTTCTTCCTCCACCAATTTCCTAAGCTTTTCAGCTCGAGCTGCAGCTGCTTTTCCATCTTCGTCCAAAAACAATGCTTCTCCTTTTTCCTCCATCCTTAAGTCCTTTGCCGGTTTCTCTTCAGTTGGTTTTTCTTCAGCCAGGCCTTCAGCTAATAATGACTGAAAATCAAGAACTTCTCCTGATTTCTTAATTTTTGGTGCTTCAATATCAGTCGAAATCATAGTTGGAATAATAGACTCGGGTACTGTCACAGTTTTCGACACAGTGGATTTTTCTTTAATTTTAGTAGTATTTTCGAGGGAAAGTTTACGTTCCACTGATGATTCAGTTTCAGCTGCTTTCTCCTGAGCCTTTGAAATGGATTTAGACAATTTTTCATCCGCCCTTTCAACGGCCTCAGTTTCTTTTTTATGCTCCTTTGCAACAGTTTCGGCTGCTTTCTCCTCCGCCTTTGCGACAGCTTTTGCAAGTTTCTCATCTGCTTTTCCAATCGTTTCTACTGCTTTCTTTTCTGCCTTTGAGATACTTTCAGCTTCTTTCCCCTCTGCCTTTGCAATAGTCTCAGCGGCTTTCTTTTCTGCTTTTATAACGCTTTCAGCGGCCTTTTCTTCCGCTTTTGCGATAGTTTCAGCTGCTTTCTCTTCCGCCTTTGCAATCGCCGCAGCAGCTTTCTTTTCTGATTGCACAAAACTTTCAGCAGTTTCCTCTTCAATTTTTGCAATAGTTTTAGCTTCTTTGTCCTCTGCCTTTGCAATAGCTTCTGTTAGTTTAGCATCTGCCTTTTCAATGATTTCAACTGATTCTCTTCGATCTTTAGCAATAATTTCAGTTGTTTTTTCGTCTACCCTTGCGGCTTTATCTACTGCCTTCACAGTTATTCCAGCAGCTTTCTTTTCCGCTTCTGCTACTGTGAAAGCTGCTTTCACTTCAGCTCTTGAAACAGTCTCAGCTGCTTTCATTTCAGTAATTGCGGCGATTTCTGCAGCTTTCTTTTCTACCTTTTCAATGGTTACTGCTTCTTTCTCTTCAGCCTTTGCAATGGCTTTAGCTAATTTTTCTTCTGCCGCCGCAATAGATTTAGCTTCTTGCTTATGTGCTCGTGCTACAGTTTCAGCTGCTTTCTCTTCGGCTTTTGCACTGGCTTCAGCCTCTTTTTCCTCAGCCTTTGCAACAGTTTTGGCTGCCTTCTTCTCCGCATCCGCCACCGTATCATCTGCTTTCTTCTCTGCCTTTGTAATCGTTTCCGTAGTTTTCATCTCTGCTTTTTCAACGCTTCTCTGCCGCACCGCTTTCATTTCTACCTCAGCAGAACTAACAGCTACTTTCTCTATCTCCTTTGAAGTAGTAGTATCAACAGGTTTTTCGTTTGCTTTCTCTTCTGCTTTAAAAACGTGAGAAAAATCTTTCAAAATATCACTTGACGATTCTGTCTGTCCTACAACAGCTTTTTCAACAAGAAGTTCCTCATGCATGACTTTGAGCGATTCCCTACGTTCCTTTTGAGTTTCTTTCGTGACGTCGTCAATAATTTTTTCTTCCTGTTTTGCAGCTTCTTCTGATTTACTAGTTAACTGAATAATCTCTTCTTCAACTTTCTTCATAGCCTTATCTCGCTCACTCGTGACAGTCTCTAATTCCGTCTTTTCTATTTCAGCCTTCTTATCTGCTTGAGCAGTAATTTCTTCAATGTCAGATTTCACTTTATCTGTTTTCGACTCTGATTTTGTTGTGATTTCCTCGATTTCAGATTTAACATCTTTAGCTGACTGCTCAGCAGATGCGGTTAGTTCCATTATTTCTACTCTTTCATGCTTTGAAGTTTTTCGTATTTGATCTTTAGTTTCTGACTCACTGACTTGTGTTTTGGTGAAAGTTTCTTCTACCTTTTCCACTTTAATTTCTACCTTTTCGTCAGGTATATGCGGTTTTTCCTGTGAATGCTCAACTTTGGATCCTTTGCCACCATCAGGTATGTCTGTTTCCTCCTTTGTAAGATCAACTACGGGAATTTCCGCTTTCTTCACTTCAATAATCTTAACATCATCATTTACCGATTCACCTTTCAGTTCCAGAAGCTCCTCAATGGATTTTGCTTTCTCTTTTTCTGTCAGTTTTGTGTCCAGAGAGATTCGCTCCTCCTCAGATTTCAATTTCATTGTTAATCCTTCATCTCTACTTTCATCTGATTTGGCTTCCTCTTCCGACTGAGAAATGTCCAAATCCTTCGTTTCGAAAACAGTTGGGGGACTTTCCGACGCGGAAATAAGCTCCTCCTCTTCAGTCTTACTTTCACTTTTCTTTGAGTCCGATTCCTTTTCAGTTGTAGTAGTATGTATTGTCGTTTTCTCTTGATTTTTTTCGCTTGATCCCTCGACCACGTCATCAGTTTTCTTAGAAGTCTTTTCAGGCATGTCAACTTTCTGCTCTTGTGTTGAAGCTCTAGTTACTTGCTTATCTGCTTCATCAGTTTTTTTCACAGACGTTGGTGGCTCTGGCTGAGTAGAAGTCACAACTGGCTTATCCTCCATTTTAGTTTTAGTTTCTGCAGTAGGAACTATTTTAGTTACTGTCCTTTCCACGGATTTAATAACTTGTGTTTCTGTAGTTGGTTTTACTTCCTCTGTAACGGAAGTTTTTGAAACAGTAAAGGACTTTCCTTCCGATTTTACTACTTTAGTAACTGATGTCGTAGTCGTAGCCTTAGGCTCATCCTTTGTCACAGCGGAGGTGACAGTGTCCACGAACACTTCTGTTTCCACTCCTTGGGTTTTCGATTCATGTTGACCTGATGAAGGTGGTTCATCTTCCATGCTTAAATCAAATTGCATCTCTTCATCGTCTACAGACCCACTTGCTGGAATGTCAACAGGTGGACTGGCTTCAGAAACGCTTCCTTTTTGTTCCGCAATTGAAGGTACGTCAATTTCTTTTGATCTGATGACAACTTTCTTCTCTTCCTTTTCCGTTTTAGTTGAAATTTTGCTTGTTGTCTCTGTTTCCATCAAATCTGCTTGCTCTTTTAGAGTCTTGTATATGTCATCATCGCCCATAGGCATTTTTGTTAAATTATGAAGATGAGTGAGAACATCCTTATTTGCCGATTCCTGTGGACTGGTGCCCACTCCAATGTCAACTGCCTCGAATGACATTTGTTGTGATCGTGATGTAGTCTGTGGAACTGCGGCTTGCACAGGGCTACATGCTTTGTCAACCTGACCTACGCTTTCAGTGGGGGTTGCAGCCTCTTTCTCAAATTCCAGCTCTATACCTAAAGGGGGTTCTGCAGTTATCGTAACATTAGACTCTACAGGACTAGGGGCTTGGCACATAGACACGTCAGGAGTTGTCTCTTCTGCCTCAACGGTCAACGTGTCAGCTCCACTCATGTCATCAAAAGATCTCGTCACAGTAAACCTGCCTGTCTCTTTTTTGGGAGATGTCAAACTAAAGTCTGATACTTCGCCCTCTGTGTCACTCATTATGGGCTCCCTATCTCGGGTCATTGTCATGCTAATACCAGTGTCATAATAGGCACTCTGACTTTCTGTCTCTTCCTTGTCAGTCTTTGTTTTTTCCGGCGTCCCCACCGAATCCTCGGACTTAGAACGATCCACTGCTTTGGTCTCTCGGTCCCCTGGGCCATCCCAGTGGACTGTGAAATCATATGGAAAATATATGATGCTACAAAGAAGAACACATCTTTCTCTCTTGTGTGGTGTGAGTAAAAGAGAGAGAGAGGGGCAGGCAACTCTTTTCCTATGTAATTATGTATTTAAATGGCTGACAGCAAGCAATATAATGCAAGACATTTAAAATATATTTAAATAGAGATTATAATAAATGGTAATTATAAGGAATATATGCGTATCAGGCAGTAATATAAGTTAACATTCTCTGTTAGAAAAAGTGTTGAATCACTATAAGAGTAATCATTGTAATATTACAATAATGCATATAAAATGCAGCCATGAATGAAACAATGGGTTTGAGAATTTTTTTTATGGAACAACAAAAATTGCTGCTGCCAGGTACTCTAATAAAATTCAACGAATTGTAGATATAATCGAATATATAATGCGCCAATCTAATTGTAAGTAATAAAGAGCTTTAGATTATTAATTCAGTGAATTTTTTGCCCAAAAAACTAAGCCATTAAGGTAGAATCAACATTATATATCACTTTTTGCAATAAGTTATTAAATTGACGAAAATGCAAATATTATATCTCAGGTTGTAATGTGATCTCTTATTAATTTTGTTTACGGAGGGTGACTACCAATTTGTGTAATTATCATATTACCACCCTCATTTAAGTACCATATAACATTCATAATCTCTGTTTGTAGAGGTTTAAAAAAAATTAAGGGAAAAGTAATAGAAGTTTCTACACGAATAAAATATTTCTTCAATTCAAAAGAATAACGAAATATTTTTTTAGTTACTGTACATTATATTGAAACACTAAGTGTTTTTATACGTAAAGTGGAGTACATTTAGAAACCAAAAAAATGCAATGTGAACGAAGGTGAAGCAGTGTCGCAGGGCATGGCAAAGGCTTGATACAAAATAATAAAAATAAACTCACATTCAGGCGCAACATTCTCCCCTTTTTCCCGATAACAAAAAACAATGATGAAAACTTAAAATTTAAAATAAAATAATAAGTAAAAATAAGTATATGCATTGGCCTTAGATCATAAATTTGCTTGTTTTTCCCATGAAGAATTTTGGCATCTTTCTTTCAAAGGGATATGCTGTTAATTATAAAAATGAGAAATGGAATAATAATTGGTCTGATATACACACTCATACCTCCGAAGCGTTTGCAAACCTCCGTGCATTTTTTGAGTATTCGCCAGATACAACAACATGACTGTAATCAGAAAGAGCTGTGAACTCTGTCCCAATTTAAAAAAATCTTTTTAAATCTTACCTTACCAAGAGGATATAGTTAAGTGATTAAAACAAAAACGAGTTGTTAAATTAGTAGCTGTTTGGATTATAACTTTGTCTTGTAATATTAAGTAGTTCCCTCAAGAGACTATACACACAGTACACAAAGCACAACCACAGTCACACACAACAACGACTTTACTGATAACCCTGTATTTTTACTTATGCTGTGGTGATTCCTTACTTGCGGGGTTCTCAGGAACAACTGAACTGACTAATGCCAGAAATTATTTTAGCCCTTAAGCGTGTCAACCTTCAGCAGGAGAAGGAGTTTGTTTCATCATTCAATATAACTTATGCTATCATTATAATGAACACTTGCAAGTCTTCCATACTCGGACAAGGCAATTAATGGTAAAAAATAATCTTATAAAAACTGTATTCAACTCATATACTTTCAATACGCTGCATAAATATACTACTTTTGTAATACTGTAGTAGTTACAAAAAATGCTTATAAAGGCACAATAACGATATATTTAATGCAATAGAGTAATAATAGTTAAAGGTCTAAAATAATTGGAGGTTTTCTATTGACGCTTTCATAAAGAATTCTTACAAGTCCATTTCAGCTTTCGGGCTTTTTAGTGAACAGCATACATTTAAAGGTGCTGCTAATGGATAAAAAAGTATAAGGGTCTAACCAAATATATGAAATATTGATACATAATATAGACATTATGCACGTAAAATAGTAGGCCATACTAATATACATTAATTATCATTAGGTTAAACTATTGAGTAAACTTTCTCAACAAATGTAACAAAACGCTCCTTTCGCACCGAGTCTCTTGAAGTGTACAGTATTTTTTTATATGACAAACTTTTCAACGACACAAGTCAAAAAGGAAATTCAATTAAGATATTTAGGCTACTGCACGGAGGTTTCCATCTGCGTGACTTGCTCATCTCACATGCAAATAGCTTTAGAATGAACCAAAGTAGTACAGGTAGTAAATAACTTTAAAACTTAATTAAACAAATATACAAATAACGGTAACAAATTAGAAAACAACAAATTTTATAATTAAAAACAAAAACAATTTCGTTCTGGTTCATTTTTACTCGTGATAATAAAAAGTACAACAATGCAACAGCCGATAGCGTTGGATAAAGTTAAGGATTAGTTTTTTCAAACAACACGCGTCAATGTAAATATAGTACCATCATTACCGCTAAAAAGGTGTTGCGTAAAAAGTGATGTAAAGCAATATTGAATCAAGGTTACTTTTGTAGCCCATTGTTTTTTCGGGCATAACAATAAAATATTTAGCAAGAGGCTATATAATATTGACGTTAACTAATAGATTAGTCACAAAAACGTTATAAAAAATTCTCAATATAAAAATGGATTAAGCAGAAAAACGGATTCAAAAGCAGACCAAGCATCATAACATTTGGCATGGTCTTTTTTTAGTTTGCTAGAATTATATTCTTGATTTGTTCTACTATGGAGCTTGAGCTTCTCAGTGATCAAAAAGCTTCCAAACATTCCTTTGTTTATAAAACTGCTTTATGTGTGGTTGTTCGGAAGAACTATAAATTGTAAACGGAGAAAGCGGAAAAATGCTTAAAAAAATTTCTTACCTTTGCTGCATACTTTCTCCTCGGCTACGTATTTTTGTTCTTCTCTCTCATAAGATGATGTCATAATATTTTTTGACTCATCAAACACATTTTCCTCAGGAGGGGTGCTAATTTTCTGAGGCTTTATTTTGAATGCTTCTGCTCTATTAAGTTCTTCTAGGGACTCGGAATCCTGTTGAGAAAACAAAATAGTATGGAATCAGTTATTAATCAAGTAATTGTAAACCGCCAAAGGCTGTTTGCTTTATACTTTCATAATGTCTTGTTCATCATAACTGACATCAAGGCTGAGGTTTCTCTTCTCGGTTTTGATTATGGGTTCAACAATTTGAGATTCAATTGTTTTCACGCCATCTACATGGGTCTGTGCTAGGATTTTCTCCGACGCATCTGTAACAGGGGCAATGTTTCCAATGCATTTCGACACAATGTCATCACGTCCAATGGAATTAAGGGCTTTCTCCAGAGCATTTCCAGTTGCACGTTCCCCGGCTTGTTGCATCCATAACCTGAGCATAACGGTAGCTTGCTGGTGAGGGCTTTGTGGGTACTCTGCTTCGATAATTGAAACGTCAGGTTCGGTGATACCGAGATGTCGAGCTAGGGGAACCCAATCATCTCCGAGAAGGTTGGCAACATCAGATATTTTCAGGTCTGCTCTGTGAATCTCTCCAGGTCCCATAGTCGTGAGAAGACTTTGTCTGGGGGTGCTGGAGTAAGCCACATTTTTTATATTATAACGGTTTGTATGCAATGGCAGTCTTGGTGAGGACGATATTGACGGTGGAGCTGATGGCTCATCTGGTAGTATTTGGTCAGGCAGGACGATGTTGAGGTTACACACTGGTACTTGATCCCCCTTCTGACTTAACTGTAAACATAAAATATTTCAACATGTATAAACTAACATTGTTCCAAAGCTCATCCGATTTTATGCCAGAGTTACATGTACAAAACTCGTGTAAGCATTTCATTTTGCACACCTTAGATTCTCTCATGAAGATTATTCTTCCTACTGGGTCAGAATTGCTATCTCGAACACGGACAAGGAATGGTAGCCTGTTCTCTTTGAAGGCATAAAACTTCAATCTGAGTTGCTCTCCTGATTTGGTGACAGGTGCAAGGTTTCCAGCCATTTCAATCCATTGAGGCTTTCCTTCCAAAACTTCTACATCTCTACTCTTGGCCACTTCCGAAAAATTTTCTTGTCCTGTGAAATCATTTATAACACAACGTAACATTATTGTAACGGTAATAAAATGAAGTCACGTGCTCATGCACAAGACTTTAATGTATGTCAACAAGAACAACAAATGTTGAAAACATTTTGTGCTAATTATACAAAAGTAAATACCTTCCAAGGTCTTCTCTTCTCTATCATCTGTCATACAGAACACTCGTAATCGAGCTTCAGTGGTTTCAATCCTCTTGGCGAATATTACGAATCTTTAAAATAAGAAAATCCTCTTTGTTACTTCATGACATGAAATTACATGTTGTATAAGAAATATTCGCGACCCATTTATCAAATTAAGCTGGTTTGGGGTATAAGTAATGCAAATGCCCACGTAACATGCAAAAGAAAAAACGATCGTATGATTCACTTACTTGGCCATGAAGGGCACATGAATGGCTTCTCGATACAGGTCAGTCGCCATCTTGGTGACATCATGACTCGCATGACGACAGTCCACAAGCCAGAATCGGGCAGAAACCGTTGTAGTAAATGAAACACAGTCGTTGACAAAAGTAAGGGGAGTTGAGCCCGTAACATCTTCCCATTGTGCTCTCGTTGTTCCACCTAAATGACCGATAAAGGTTGCATCCAACACACCACAGAAATATAAGTCAATTACCAGGTTCATGAAAAAGGCATGCGGTAACAAAATGGAGACACGTTAATTTACTTATCACAAAATCAATGTAATGAGAACATAGCACATAAAAAAAACTAAAAATATAAGTCATTCACACACATCACACACATAATATTATCACACGCAAACAACAGGACTAGGACATACGCGTTATATTAGACACTACTAACAACAATGATTACAGCAGTTTCAATCAATTTCCTTTAGAAAAAAAAACTTGGTAGTATATCCTCCAAAACTACATAAAATGATAAATCAGTCAATGCTGCTTGGTGGTTTGGTATTTCATAATATTATTTCGTCTATAAATCATTATTCTTGTTAATGAATGTCTGGTAGATTTTCTCTTGAAAAGTGTTCAACCAAACATGCACGTTCATGTGACAATCACTCAAAAAGTTAATTATAAAATAAAATTCTCTAATAGAGCGTCGCTTAAGCACTTTTGATTTCCCTTTTAAAAGAAAGAAAGTAATTGAAAATATTTTTTAAAGAACTGATTAGTACAGTTTACATTTTATTGATTAAAATAATACAACTGTTCCATGCAGAACAGTCTTTTGTTATAAGAAAGTCTCAATTCGTTTTCCATTTTATGTAGTTATTTCCATTATGTAAGTATTTTTTTGGAAAATTAATTTTTGCAAGAAGGAAACATTGAAAAAAGGAAATCAATCATCCGCCCAAAACCAAACTATTTTATGCTTTGAATTTTTATTCATGTGTCATTTTAATTTGTATAGCAGATGCAAGAAAATGAAATGTAGCTAGAAAATATACAGTATTAGGATAATTTTTTGATAAGGAATGGAGATAAAAAACAAATATAAAATAATTCCAGCGACATTTTAAAATAAGATCGTGAGAAAACAAACCCAAGAGGCAACTCAAGTAAATTGTGCAGGAAAAGGTCCCTATGTAAAGGTCATTTTTGATGTTCATGATTTTCAATTCATGTTTTATTTCTAAACTTAGACAGTTATGTGACAGTTATGAATATGGCATGGAAGTTAAAATTACAGATAGAATTCTACCAGTATACATTATGCATGGTATAAAATTGCAATTAGACCTTTTTGAAAAAATAGAATAAAAGAGACTGGTCGTGGTATAAATTGATAGAAAGAAACTAACTTGAGAGAAAGGAAGATAAATATTTAATAATTTAGGATTGTTAAAGAAAGATAGAAAAAACGCGGAAGAATGTCTCATTACAAATAATTATGTACATAAACAGCTATACAGAGATTTAAGAAGAGAATTAAAAAAGTGTTTTTAATAAAGATAAAAAAGATAAAGAGGAAATGGAAAGAAATAGTTAGAAATTCAGGTGGTACATATGATATATTTGGAATGATTCATAATATTGTGATCAAGGCTTACTGCAGTGCAGCGTGAATCACAAAATCTTTTGTATTTTTTTCAGTTTTAGTATAATTGAATGTTTGCAAACATTAGTAAACAATGAATAGAAATATATATATGTGGAATAAAGAGAGAAATAAATTCATCAGGAGAAACATTGCAAAATTTACGAACAATACGAAAATTTAATGAAACAAGAGAAATTAGACAATTATCTCTCAAAATTTTGTGGATGCTAACACCGCCGTTGCAGCTAGTACCCAGATAAATATATAGTGTGTCAGTACCCTATACAGTAGTACAATTGGAAAATATTTCGTGTAAGTTGCACTGGCATTTTTGTATGTGCTGATTGATTGGAAATTGGACAATTTTGTGGTGAAAGGTTGTGTTTGAAAATTTAGAGGTTTGTAAAAGTTTAATAGAGGAAAACGCCGCTGCTGACTGCATAAATTCTTTTGGGGTAAAATGTTGTACAAATGATATTTCTAAAAAGGTTACAATTCGATTTGTTATCGTAGGAAGCTTAACGTGGATATGTGAAAAGGTGAAAGTCACACTATGCTTTGTGTTTAAAAACTTAGATATTTTTAGGTGCGGTTCACTGAACCATTTGTCTCGATTGTCGGTCGTATGTAAAGAGTGAAATATCGAGTGTTTATATCGGCATGCATAATGCATATTTTTAGCATATCCATAAAAGTTATTATATAAGCTTGAAAATATTTTAGGAATGACATTTGAAGTGAGGGGTTCGGTATACAAGTGAAATACGTCTGAATATAGGAAGTTAAGTTCGATGACACCAAAACATTGATTTTGAATATATAGGAATTATACAATGATAAACAATGGTATAAATATAGGAGACTGCTATAGACTGGAAATGCTTTGAAACAGTAAAGTATAAATGAGTTAATTTGGAAAATTCATTTTCTCCATTCGTTCCGATCATTGATTCCGTATGAAAAAGAACATAGTGTTTGTAATAATATTATGTATTTTTGATAAGTTTGTTTTTAAGACGAATGAAAAATTGATTAAAAAGGGATTGATTGGAAATTTATAAAACACAAATTGTCAATAAAACTGAGAATAGAATTTTGAATGAAAAATTAACGGAACTGAGAGAGATTTGAGTTAAAAAGAAGGCAGAAAAAGTGCAAGGAGATATTAAAGTATATATTATTATTAATATTTAAGTATTATATTATATAAAGAAGAGTATATATATAATATATTAAAGACGTCTGTGAGAGATTCAAGAGTTATTAGAAGGGAGAAGATATTTATGTTTACCTTTGAGAGATCTTTTCCGAAACACGCCTGCACTCAGTAAGCCCAAACAATAGGTGAAATGAAATTAGCAAATTATAATCTAAAAACAATTCGATGTTTTTTTTACAAACCAAATGTTTTTTTCCTCTAAAATTTTCTTATTGCTGCTCTTACAACTTCCTTTCTAATTTCAAAAAGGGTCTATAGTAATTCTAGCTGTTATTTATCACGGTATCATCTTGATTTTTATCGAATTTTTGCATCTAATTTTCTTAACACATCTTTTTATCTGATTTTTTCCTACGCCGTTTCGTTGCCCTGAGCTTAAAACTGATGTTCTTTTTGACATTATAATTTTGTTGTGTATACTTTTTACATTTTCAAGTGTTTCGGTTTTGAATGTTAACTGCCTTACTGACGTTCGCAATGCTCCTTTACACACTTAATTAAAGAAATGAAAATAATGAAATCATAGATTGAAACAAAACCCAACACAGACAATTTTTTTGTTTGAATGAGATGAAAAGACTTTTTTCCAACAGTAAAAGCAAAGCAAGAAGACTGATAAGGAAGTCAGAGAAACCATCACAAGAAAAACTGGGAGATAGTATAAGATTAATAGGAAGAGAACGGAAAAGTCTATGTAATAATGATAATTATATGAGAAGTAAGGCACAGATTATTCAAACACAATACGGGAAAATTTTTACAGTATTTAAATTAGAATGATTTACTGGACGAATAATATATAAGTGTTGGTTATGTTATACGTCAAGGTCAGTGTATGTATGTTTGGCGCTTGACTTTCAAACTTTCTCTTTCATAACTTTCGCATAATATTATGGGCATAATTTTATGAATTTATTTATGAGAATTATAATATGTTGATTGATATATATCGATATCATTAAAGTTGTGAGACACATTGCCTTTGAAATTACTACTCAAGTCAAGTGCCAAAATTCACACAAATGATATAATATATGGTATTATGTGGTTATCTCATGGATCAAAAAATAACAAAATGGCTACTAACAAAAAAAAATTAAACCACAAAAGTCAGCGTGGCTTCAACTAAAAAAAATTAATTTAAAAAACTCGAGACACAAGTATATCAAAAAAGAAATCACACACACGACTCTTTCGTGAATAATATTTTTTTATAAAAAAACATAATCTGATATATTGCTCATCATCATGTTCTTTGCTGATGTCTGTCTACTCATTACTGACGATAGATCTATTCAACAAAGTGAGTTATCTCATTTTATTTATTTTTTACCACGGGCTACTTGCTATTTAATTTGTCAAGAATCATCATCAAACATTATAGTCTTATCTCAAGATATAGTACAAAATTCATTTTAAAGAACCAGTCTCGTAAAGTGCTAAATACTTTTTTAGACAAGCCTGTTATGTTACGTTCTAAATTTTTACTTGAACAGCAACAACGATATAAGTAGTGAAGAATAAAAAATCGTTACTGTATTGATATTATTAATTGTTTTTACTAAATTCGCCAGACAATCCAGCGTATCATGGCTAATTTCTTTTAAAGTCTAGACGGACTGGTTCTAACAAATAGCATTTATACGAATAAAAACGATTATAGGTCTAATTTACTCAAAGGAGGCTCACTGACTATTTATTTTAATTGTACTTGTAAAACGTACTTTTTAGATGCAAGTAGTGGTAGTATTTTAGAGATACGTATTATTTTTTGTATATATATTAACCTCAACAATACACTAACAATACTGCAGCGCACGAAAGGAACAGAGATATATAGATATATATATATATAGATAGAGATACGATACTAAATTACTTCAAAACCAAACAAACGCTAATTGTACTATCGAAAAAATAGTTATTTTTAAGTATGTAGAGAGAGTAGAGATATATATATTTTATATTTATAAGACTAAATATAAGAAATGTGTGATCACTCACCTGTAATAGAACACAGCAATCTTAGGGATGAATTGGGATCCTGGCTCTTCGGGACAGGGATGGTTAGGGTAATTGGTTTATGGAATTTTCTTCTTCTCGGTTCTACCGTGACTATTGGAGACACAGATACGCGACTCCCTGCCACTTTGTTTACCAGATCCGCTTGAATTGGTTGAGCCTGGCGTATTATCAAAGAAGGATGCCAATTGTTTTCCAAATGTAGACCCCATTATAATTAAAATGTGCGATAATATGGCGGGGGTAGGTGTTTTTTATTTCAATGAACCATTCCATGCGTTCACACGGCAAACAGAAATTTCCGATAGTTTTTACATTCGCATCAATTCAAAAATAATGATGTGTTCCCCAAACAAAAACCGAAAAATAAATAAAAGTAACAAAGGAAAATGAATTAATAATAATAATGGAAAAAATATAATGTGGAATATAATACATATATGTAATTGTAATGATTAAAAAAATATATAAGAGAGAAAATAAAAAAAATGTTAGTAAAAGCCGTTTCGCCACAGTTAATTAAGAATGCGTAAAATGCATGAACATTGAACAGAGATGCTTCCAAATTGAATCAATTTTTTTCATAATGTATGATCAAACCAAGTGTGAGAAGCAGTGGAAAAGCACGTATTAAAATATTGATATATTCAAGCAAGGAGGCCCCAAACGAAAAAATTGATGGTAAGAAACATAAGAAAGTAAACCATAAGAATATTAATTAACAATATAGAATAAAAGAAGGATGAATTTCCGATGCAAAATTCAAAATTAAGATATAAATCTAATAAAAATAATGTTTTTTTTTGTATAAAGTGAGAAATATTTTGAATAAGTAATTTCTAAGATATCAACAAGAAAAGAGATTTTGTTCCGGCTTCACGGGAGTCAGCCCAATAAATCTGAAAAGTGGGACCTTCTTGAGTTATAATATCAGTATTTTAGTGTCTTTTTATAGAGCATATTAACGTTTTTCTTATACGATTCTGATTTTACGTACGTAAAAAAAGTACAAAGGAAATATCAAGACTTTTTTTAAAAACAGACGAATCAGGATAAGACAAGGAAATGCAGAGAGAGAGATAGAGATAGAGAATACAGGCAATATACACAAACTAATACGTGCCTTAATTGTCTATTTTAGTTTACTTAGTTAAGTACTTATACAATAAAAAGACACGAAACAACTTTTTCCACTGCTCTCATAGTCCTTTTGTATGTTTTCCTGACAATGCATTGCACTTGCAAATTGCAATAAAGGCAAAAAAATTTGGTGGCAAGATAAATAAGTGAATCATTTTTCATAGAAGCTAAAGAAGAACAAGAAGGACGAGAGAAAAAGATTTAGTTTTTAGTGTTTTAATTTTTTCGGTTTTATTGGGCGGATTCCCTTTTCCTTTCATTGTTTAGGAAAGGATCCGGACAAAAACTCAGTTGAATTGAAATTACATATAAAGTAAGTATAATACAGAGCCACAAGAACATCAAACCAGGCATACACATACACACATCATAGTAATCAATCATATAGTATCCTGTGTTAATTAATATGTGAAATCGTAATGGGTTTAAATGAGATGGAGTTTGACTTCACATCACAAGATAACACACCAACAAACGACTGAGGTTATATATATTTTAAAACTTATTAGAGAAAATTACAGTTCAAAGATTTAACTCAGCAGTTACTAATCCTAAAACGACTTTTGACTTTCTTTTTTGTAAATTAAATATGTAGCGTAAAATATTTTGGTAATATGTAATTATTTTGAAGGAAGAATGGGGGATACATTTTGCTAAAATTATATCCTACAAATGTTTCTTTTTTTCTTTTTCCTTTTCTTCATGCGACAACTTGTACCATCAGATC
>JAQIWN010000384.1:0-35306 GCA_034699025.1 Entomobrya cf. arborea Gr-Col-00668
AGTGCACAGTCGTCACTTCTGTCCCAAAAGCTGTATGAGTAAATCTCTAACTCATTAATACAAATATAGATATTCGTCCATCCATTTCACTCATAAACATAATATTAATTCAGTTTTTTTCTCCATTGTATTATAGCTCATCATAACATAAGTTGTTAAAACTGAACTAGTGGAATCATTAAAATTTGTATACATCCGGAAAATTCGCAATGCAACGAGACTAATTTCATTACTTTTTTTTGCACACTTCTTTATTTTGGCAAGCCATTAATGTCATTTCATCTACGGAGGAACTTTCGTTCATAGGTACTGTCTGGCCAGGCCTGCGAGTGCAAGTGCAGAATTTCCGGCACTTGAAAATCTGTGCTCATACATTGTCCTCCTTATTCTGCGCTTTTCCTTTAGTGTGCAAGGTAGTGAGTGTGGATTTTTGGTGGTTTGGTTTGGATGTGGAATGATGACCACAGCACGTCATCAGAAATAAAGGAGTTCACTATATGGAGTACGATGGATGGACTGACACTGAATTGCTCAATGAAGGAAGCTTTTCATCACTAACATTTACATGTACTCAAAGCTCATGATATTTATTCATGAATGCCCATACATAACCCAAACCAAATCCACTATAGCGAAAAAACGTAAAGGATGCACTGCACTCATTCACTTATCCCTATTCTTCTCAAACGAACCATATAAACTAAAAAAGTATGAGATCGTTGTTCGTCTGTAAAGCATGAAACATGTGTGATGATGAGTGGCTTGGCAATATAGGATGTACTGCTGCTGTTTTACAATGGCATCATGTCTTATGAATTGTTCACGTACAAAAATGTACATAGCAGAGCCAGAAAAGAACATGAGAAACCAAACAGTTCATGAGATATAGTGATGATGATAGTATGCAATGCACAAACACATCACTTGTGTAGCTCGTATATAAACTGGTGTTTGCTGGTGGTAGCACCAACACTTTCTTTCATGTCATTCTTCTTCTCTCACTCATTTCAGTGTCAGCAGTGGAGAAGGTTTGTTGTGAGAAGAGAAGCTACACGAATCCTGTATAGAAAGAGCTAACTAAACAGGTATGAAAACCTTGTTAGAAAGAGAGGCAGGAAGAGCGAGATAGATAAAAGCATATCTTTTTTTTCAAGATAGTTAAAAATAAGAAGGAATATAATAGTAAAGTGCAGTTCTCTTCGGGTGCAGTCTTATTAAGACAAAAAAATAGTTACCACCGACACTGCGGCTGAAACAGCAGCATTTTCTAAAGATTTTTTTTGACTGCCCATTTGACATTTACAAAAAAAATCAGCAAAAATGGATCCTCCAAAGAAGCTTGACCCTACCGGTCTCTACTGAAAAAAAATTCCTTTCGTCGTCTTCATAGAAATCAGCCAGTATTACTTTCCTAATCGCCAACATTTATATTTTCTAACTCTTCTTCCAAAATTTGCAACTGTCAAATCTCAACTTTCCCCGTTTACATCTCATCGTGTCGAGTGAGCTGGAGTCAAGTCGGTCATCATTTTTTTCTCAACAACGATTCCATAGTCAAACGTCAGTTTTCATATATTTTTGATCTCCCGAGAGACCACTTCCACTTTGGTTCTTTTTCCTTTGCTAACCAATGGAGATTTTAAGGAACACCACCAGGTCACAAGCAAACAAGGTAAATACATTTATTTATTATTTACGTAAAATTTCATAATGTAACATACTTTTGCAAGTGCATTCATAAAAAAATGTACCAGTGCTTTCTTCAAACAAAAGTTTCATACGATTACGATCTATATGGAAATGCAATCAATTTGCAACATTATTAAGATTTTCATTCAGGTTTGCACGTAGGGTATGAGCATAAGCTATACCCAAGTTACACCACACATGACAGCAGTTAGCATAAAACAACCATCCTAATTTACATATCTCTTTATCACGCTAATGTGAACAGCGTTTACTCACGTAACTTTATACCAAAGCGTCCTTTAGGGTCAATCACGAGTCAGCATTTTAGTCTGGCTGCTGTGTGCATATCTCTTGTTTATCTAAATTGATTCATTCATGTTGTCGTTCAAGTCGCGCCTCCCATAATACGCTGTGCAACATTATCGACCTCATCCATTTATTCATTAATTCCATCATCGATCAGTAGTCACAATGCGAAAAAATTGTATGTATTTTTAAGGGATTTACCCAGATTGACAGAGCATATTATATACGTGTGCATACAGTGACGACGTACTTTCCACTCAATTCATTCATTCAAAAAATAAATAAAAATTACACTACAAAACAAACATGCATGCACATACAAAGTTGCAGGATGATCCACACATGCGATCTAATGTTTGTTTGTGTAACGTTTCTTGAAAATTTACGAAACCATTTTTTGGCATACCTTGTTGTCATTATTACTGTTATCATGATGCATTCATTTATGCATTGTGTACATGTTTGTCATCTTGTTTTGATTATAAATGTTACCAAATTATAGTTTGGACTAGCCTTCCTTATTAGCCATCTGAGAAAGACACTTGGCATAATAGTAGCATGAAGTTAGGCACTTTATCAGCACCTGATCATGAAGACCTTTTGTGATATGGGTATGATGATGGAGGTAAGATGGAATGAGTCATCATATCATGATGGAGGTGCAAAAATGTCAACTTAACAATAATAATAACGCAATATCGTCAAACAATTTTTGTTTGTCGGGCGTGACGTATCAAAAAAGGTAAAATTACCACATTTGCAATAAGAGAGCAAGACAGATGCGGAATTCTTCCGGGTTACACCCTTTCCGCACTAGTCATTAAGTAAACTTAAAGTAGTCACAAAAATGACGTTTTATTTATTTATTTTATTGATCATATCGAACATAAATACATATCGACAGCAGAAAGAAAAAAAAAACTTCTTGTTATTTAAACAAACTACATAATATAAAAGTACTATATACATTGTTGCCAAAGAGAAATTGGCATATGATCAGTCAAGTTGTCAACATCACTCTCTGCACGTATACAATGTCTATGTTAGAATTGCAAAGGTTGATCTTTGAATTTTTTGCACGCGTTAATGATAAAAAAATTTATCTACCATGTCATAGGTAGTTATGATCTTTAAGCTAGTTTTGAGTCAGGCAATGCAATGCCAGTTTTCTATTTCTACTTAAACTGCTTATCTCAGCAAACTGTCGGCCTAAATTCAGTCTTTACTTCCACATTGCATTCATCGAACGAGATCAACATTTATCATCTTATTAAAAGAGATCATGAAGGCTAAATGCACAGGTATGCTTCATATTTCTACATTATCTCTTCACATTTTTATGACCCAAACCAAGCCATCCTAATTTAGGTGTAAGTTTAGCTGGACACAAAGATATGAAATTATAATAGCAATAATGATCATATAATATAATACTCTCAAGAGTACTTTATTACGATTATTTTGTGACATTTCATCACACTGGGTCTCCTAGTTCTCCCTGAGCAGAAAGAGAGAGAGAGAGATAGAAACACTCGTTTCGTATGGGTTTACATGCAGTAAATGTTCTCAACTTTTTCAATTTTGTAATGGCAATCATTTCTTCATGCTCCTTCTTCTTTCATGAGCAAGCACTTGTAAAACACACTACCGCCTTTCTCAAGGTATCCTCATGATCATCTGAAACCAAAGTAATATTATGAGCTATCATAAAAACATGGTTTTAAATGACATATCTCGTTGAAAGGGAAATCTCTTAAGAATAAAGGAATCCGCGACAAAAAACGAGAGCGGAGTGTCGTCTAGTCGGTGAACCCCGTGATCTTTTACTTTCTATTACTTATACATATATAAATGTTTGAGACGTCATAACAATCATAATATTACCTCTCTTTTACGTGACTTTGAAGTTAAAAATTCAGGGTTGACGCTACACTTTTATTTTTGGACCTTGTGTCAATAAAAATTAGCCATGACTACAAAAAAAAAAGATGAAACTTTTCAGAAAAAAATATATATGTTAATATATAAAGGTTAGAAAAAAATCAGGGACGCGGACGCTGTGTGACTTCCGTAAAACCATCTACGTAATACACGTCTCCAGTTCACATTAATCAAGTAGCTTTGGTGATGAATGAGTAATCGCATCGCTCTGCTGGACTGGACTCTCGTTTTTTATGACGTCATGAACTTGCTACAAGTGTCAAAAATACCTGGAATATCAGCATTCTCTGGAATACCATCCAGTACAATCATAATAGGATATTTCAGATGTTTATCGCAATCTTCCAGTCTGACAGTCGAGTCTTTCCCAGTATTTGTACCAAGCTTATTGTTTCGGGGGCTGTTTTTTGATGTGTATCTCCGTACAAAGTTACACACTCCTTGAATGCAACTTTTTTTTACAAAGAGATAAAAAGAAGCACATGTTTTATTCGTTTAGGTCGTTTAAAACAGCAAGATATTTAGATACACATATGTCAGAAGGCGCACATTTTGTTAAGATGATGATGAAGATGTGCACAGACAAGATTGCCTGTTAAGCTTGGGTGATAATTTATAACCTGCAAATGTATGATGATGATATGATATGCCATGCCAAAACCATAACCCTTTCCATGTGTGTGTGATGTGCTTTTAGTAGAGATGATGGACATGCTTTTCTATGTTGATTCATCAACACAAATCCATGCTGCAATATTTTTTTTTCTCAACTGCTAACCACCTCGACTGCACTCATTATTGTAGCAGGTAACTCAGGTAGACAGAATATATCCGTTTCAATAATGTATATTAAACCACGTGCTTTTTAGAAAATAAAAAAAGTCTTTCATATCCTTCTATGTTTCCTTTTTGGAGAATGGTATCGAGTTTTCTTGGGTTGCGTTGGTGGTGTTGGTTGCCGCGGTGATTCCCCCATTATTTCCTAATAGGAAAACATACAGAAAAACTATGTTTTCTCAGTCTTACCTTTTTATTTGAGCCTTGCTTACGTGCATATATTAATGTTCTCGTTGATATAGAATAAAAATTCACAAGATGATGATAAAGATTGTCAGAAGATTCAAATTTGATAAAAAAACAACGAAAAAAATGCTTTCCGGATGTATTCAAGTTTGGAAGCATATATAAAAAAGTTTAAAGAACTGAAATTCGAGAAGTAGATGAATTTGTAAAATGTTTTTTTATTCAAGGTTACACTTCGCCCCATTCAAGACAAGCATAACAATAGTAGTTTTATTTTCATTTGACAGTTATTTCTCCAACAGTCAGAATTTAGCCGTGTCAGGTTACAAAGTAGACCTTTGGATCTATTACAAATGGTTTGGTATAAAAATATTATACATTTCTCCACATGAATACTGCTGTATGCCAACAAAAAAAAAATCATTGAAACTTGCAAAAAACGTTAGACCCGCAACTGAACCACATTACAATGGTTTTACCATGGGCAATCCTAATTACAACGTTATTATTGATCGCTAATCACTCCATGTTCCAAAGTATCTTTAAGAACCATAAAACTGGCCCTCATCTTTCTGCATTTCCTTGTTTGATACGCTACAATGCATATAATATGCAAGTATGCATTCATACATACAGTAAGTAAACTAGGATGACAAAACAAAAAAAATGTAGACCAAATTCGTTATTATACAAGATAGATAAAAGATATATTCAAGAACATATCGCTAAATCGCTACTCGCCGCTCAGCAGTAATAGTTTCTCGTAGCCGAACAACAACAAAAGTAACCTTGAGGTATTTCCAAATCCACTACATTCCTCTCACATAATCAGTTAGTATGATGATCAGATAGATCATGAATGAATGAAAATATATACTCCACTCCACTGGGCTATTTGTTATTTGCATTTATTACTATAAAACTATTAGAAATATTCAAGCGAAATTTCATCACATCACACAAAAAAATATACACACATGCAGCACAGTATAAAGGTAATGGGGCAAAGGTGTGTGAATAGAATTGAGCAAGATTGATTGAATGCATCATACATCAACATAACGAAATGTTGTAAAACTAAACAGCGTCAAAATAAAGAAAAATAAATTAAAAATAACTATACATCAATTTCATAACTGCATATCATACTCTCTACTACGTAGTTCCACAAACTTCCATTCCATAAGGTAAATATTAATTGCAGAAGAAAAAAAACAAATGCTAACTAAACGAATGGTTAGTTTATATGAGTACACGGTTAAAAATTTAGTTTTAATAATCCAATCAGTGTGTATATTAAACGATGCTTATTCAACAGACAAAAGATGCATTATCCTCCATCTATCTATCTCTCTCTCTCGGCATTTGCCATTTTTGTGGTTTTTCAAGGCAATTTGTACACCAGGAAGTAAAACAAGATAAAAGTCAGCAGATTTTGATGAGAAAGTTGCGAACTTTTGTGCATATACTCAAGTAACTCACCATCACCGTCTTTCTTTGTCAATGAATGAGCTCTTGTGATGCTGCCATGCGGTGGTGGTGATGGTGATATCTGTTAAATTGCCAACATATTTGTTAAAGCACTTATCGACGAGGAAACTGGTACCTTTTTCTTTATATTTACAGTCCGTGTAAAATCTGTCTGTAGTCATTTCCTTTTGAGACAATTTAGCATTACTCAAAGAGAGGAAACCCGATCAAAAACTACCCCGAGCAGGTATCAAAGTAGTTAGAAAGAAAAGTAGAAGAAGAAAAAAACGTGAGAAATGAAACGAGAAATGAACGTGATGACAAACATAATAAGAAAGACGATTGCTGAAAAGAATTTATAACAAAGGAAGACCTATCATGATGCTGATCATTTATCTCAAGTTGAGTGAAACAAAAGGAAACATTTTTACTACTTGTTGCATGCCATGTCTCTTCATCTTTATGATATGATGACTATATTATTAGTTTAGTATAGGAAACATACAAAGTTTGTTGTCATCACAGCGGCATCCGATATAACTCCTTTGTTGTTGATGCTGATATAAAAAACCAGGTTTTTTTTTATAATGGATTGATTGACGACGATTGTTGATCATGATCAATAACCAAAATAAGTACGCTGCTGTTGTTGCTGAGCTACTACTGCTTTATTGTTTGCTGATGAGTTAACAATGCAATGAAGAAAGTGCCTGAAGAATATTGTATAGCAATATGACTCTGAGAATACTAGGTACAGCTACAGGAAAAGGATAGGCGAAAGAATACAACCTTTACTTTCCGCCATTTACTTTTGCTGGTTAGGCAGACATTGGCCTCGAGTCACCGTTAAAGGCCGATGCACTTTTATTCCAATGCCTCAAGCTAAAGACTAACCTACTATTTCAAACAGCTACTCAGCTGATTTGCCATTGCCATTTACAAACAGCAACAATGATGGATAGAGTGGCAGGAACTTTATTCGCTTCTCACAAGGCACTGCCATGCATTCGTATTCATATTCATACCACTACCACACACCGCGTTTCACGGATATCATTTCATGAAGTGAAATTCCTTGGATGCGATGCGACTGATTGATGGAACATTGCTCTGTAGAGAGGTGCGAAAAAAATGGTTTCCTTTTAGATGAATAGGTTTTTTTTCTGCAAACCTTTATTTTGAAAGGAATACAATTTTAATGTCAAGATGCGTACGAATGTTATTCTTTTGAGTATTCTTTTTGAGAGATCAAATATGTTTATCGTTAATGCTGCGAATTGCGCAATTTAAATGTTTACATTTTTACCAGTTTTTCACGATACAGCGTATAGGAACATTATGAAAATCTTTAACAAGCCATTTATGCTCACTGGCGACATGAATAAAATCTAAATCTCATTTGACAAGACAAACTATGCAGCTTGAAAGATTGTTGCAAAATTTTCCCTTTTCTTCATGCTAAATCCATTTTTATGCATGAATGTTGGTTGAGTTGCACTAACATAACGACATGTTATACAGCAACACCTTTTTTTTTACCTGACAATCTACTGCATTATCATGAGAGATAATTGTGATTTTAATCTCACTTAAATTTTACACCTGTTTTTGTTTCTCGCTCAACTTGAGTTCGCTTGGAGAGTCCAGTTCATTTCCAGTTCAGTCTACATAATAATATCTTTTTAACAATGTACTCTTTTTTTCTTTCTCTTTGATAAAAAAAAACTTCATAATAAAAACGATATGAAAAGCGCAAAGGTGAACAGGTACACAATATGCAACAATGTATGCTGTTGATGCTGTATACTCACTGTCGTCGCTCTTCTCTCAATTCTGATTGTGTGTGGTTTTTTGAATTGATGATGATGAGAATGTTGGTAAACAAGTATGTTGTCATTTGGTGTATCTCTTATGCATACAGGAGAATAATAATGATGATAATATGTAATAAATGATACATTATAAAATATGCATAGGAGTTGGTATTACGTAAGATGTAATTTATTGACTCAACTCCTCACCAACTGTGCAGTCTTCCGGCTCATTCATGCAAGTTTTCTTTCACTTTATTTCGTGATGATGATAATCAAGTTGCTCGTACAATCAACACACTATACGGCACAAGCTACATAATATACATTAGAGGGAGTGCACAAGTGTAAAGGGCTGGGAAAATAGCCTCATGGCAAATAATGTTATATTACCTGATATACTCATAAGATGAGATGATGCTTTCTGCTCTTTCTGTACATTATCATCATCTTATTGCATGTGCGCTGAATTGAAAAAGAGCACTATAATATATACGACACATAATAATAATCATATGTACAAAAATTGGCAAGTGCGAATAACCGGCTTCGCGAGACTTGACGCGATGATACAATATAAAATGGAAAATGTAAAAATCGCTTTATCTCTGTACGAAAACGTTCCATCGCATCGTCGTCGCCCTGCCTGTTGCAAATCGCGAACCCTCTCTGTGGACCTTTTTACATTTTACTGTGCCAAAATATCTGTCCTTATTTCAAGGGATCATAATCTCATTACCTTCTTTTTTTACAAAACTAACTTTGCAAATGCATGAGAGCAAATTTTTTTGACACATCATTAATCTTGTGAAGGTACTTGTTACGTTATTTCTTATATATGTATGTATGCATGTAAGTGTCGTGCTGATACAAAAATAAATTATGTTGTCAACGAGTAATCAGAACGCTTTTTTTCTTTTGTTGGTTTTTTTTTATTTCTTAGTCAAAAGCAGCATCATCACACCGAAAATAACATTTTATTTTCCTTGTTTTCATGGTAAAACTCTGATCCTTCTTCGTTCTGTCTTTTTTACTTAAACTTAAATAGGCATAAATAGAATTTCAGCTGTAGAGCATCATCATCATCTTCTCTTCTCACCACACCACTCTTTATTAACAAAAGGGTCATCATCATCACCTGGTCTGGTTGGTTACAGGAGTAGTAAAATGGCATAATGATGGCCAATATACTTTTTTCCTATTCTGCCGTTTTGCTGCTGCTCTGAACTGAAATGCAGATATCAGGTTTCTTTTGCCCATCCCAAACAAACCAATGGTTCGTCATCACCATCATCATCCTCTCTTCTACCTCTTCTCTTTTTTGGTTCTTTCTTTCTGAACTTCTTGTGTTTTAAGCCATATCATCATAATCATGATGATCGTCCGAAAAGTTTAACCAGGAGAATAGTAGAAAGGATCACATACATACAAAGTCAGTCGTAGTAATAAGGAACTATTGTTTACATTCATAATATAATATTCACATGCTTAAATAATATGCACACACTTAAGGAGAGAATAAGAGGAGTGTGCTCTGCAAGGTACATGTATCATGCTCATCTTCATCATCTGCAGTCAGACAAAGATAAAGACTTCTTTCTTTTTTTTCTCTCTCTCTCTCTTTGTTGTTCTGTTGTTGCTGGGTCCTAATTGTGGTGGTGGTGGTAAGGAAGATGAAGAAAGAGATTCCCAGTGTGTACGTGTGTGCTCTCTCTCTCTCTCTCTTGATACAACATACAGTATTCATTTCATACTTACTGATCATAAAGGCCATATACATATATCATCCGCCAAATTGAACTTTGTGAAAAAGGGGACATTGACTTACTCATTCAAACTGCTTCAGAACTTTATATACCTACGTATCCTGATGTTATACAAAACCGAACCATAATGTTTGCATTTTATACACATGTACAAAAAAATGTATAAAATATCTTGTAGATATTTAGTTGGTGGTTTTTTTTACAATATGTATAAAGGTAAACTTGCTGGCAAAATGATTAGGAAACAAGAAACACAGTCGTTTCCGCACTGCACATTCATATCATGTAAGAAAATTAGCATGCCTTGCCAAAAAAGAAAAGACACACGAGTACGAGCAGGTAAAAATGAGGAAAAGTGGAATTTTCCGGAGTTGACAAGAATTGGGGCAAATATTCTGCAGAAAAGATGTTAGACATGACCACTATATATTGTACCAGGAAAATAAGAAGCAACTGCAATCGCAATCACTTCGTGATGGGTATCTTCATTTATTAGCCATATAAATGAGGAGAAGGTGGTAGGTATAGGTAAACAGCACACACACGTTTATTGCAGTAAATCAAAAAAAGAGGTTCTCTTCATCAACATCATATCATCATGATGGCTATGGCTCAGGTCATTGATATTTGAGCTCGTTCGACATACATGCATAAACATCAACACGCATTCTCTCAGTCGTTTTTTCCCTGTTCATGTTTCTGTCCCAAAACATGCCATCATCCAACACCACCAACCACATTCACCACACAACATATATCAGCAAAGCGAAAAGATGGCAAGAGCAGCCCAGTTAGTTTACTTTACTTATTCTACTACCAGCAATATTCTCACTGGGAGAGATAGAGATAGACAGGTTAGTAAATATTGCATTGCGTCATCAAACGTCATCATTATCACAGTAAACTGCCCTCTTCTCCATACAAAAAAAGCTTTGTTTCACCGATTTTTGTTATGATAATAATAATACAATGTACAACAATAGTATTGTTTCCAACGTGTGTATTTCACACATTGTCACATATCATGCTCGTTCCACTTTGGCTATTGTAAAGTAAACCATTTCCTAGTTGATTTGTCAACAGAAAATTGAGTAGAAACGTATTTTTCTTGGGATGACATCAAAAACCCCTTCATCATCTTTACTTTAGTAGCATCACTTGCCGTACTCTTTCCACTTACCTCTTTCCCACCCACATGTATAAATGAATAGATGCGCTAGATGATAGCACGCGATCACCATCAAAAGCGGAAGCAAAAAAAAAACTTTTTCCTTCTGACAGTTATTACCAATCAGTCAAGTTGTTTCCCTTAAGAAGATAATATTTTGAAGGAAACAATCAAAGTGTCGAATATGCTCTAATCATCTTGAGTAGAGATCATGATGATGATTTGTCAGAGAAAGAAGAAGAAAAAACTAGGGTGGGAAAAGGGTTCATATCGGTGATGTTATGTCACACTTGCTTTAAGTGGAAAATACCACCCTTCTCGTACAGATTATCGTTTTAGTGGGTCGAATACACACATAACATGCCTAATTGATTTATTGGCTTGTAAAAATTTTACAGAGAAACGAAAAAAATTTAGGCTACTTACACATATTATGTTATTCAAGTTATTAAATGAGAAGCAACGGTAAACTTGATGATGGGAAATGTGAAGATATTTATGGTATGGGTTTCTGAAGAAAAAAAATCTGTAGAGTTTATGTTTGGTGGTGGCGGAAGTGGATGATGATATGGTGTGTTATTATGCACATCTTTAGACATAGATACATTCCATAACATTAAATGAGCATAATCGACAGGCTATTATTGTTATGAATGGGAACAAAAAAGTGTAATAATGTGGGTCTGGTCGTCTTAGAGACCTGAGCTTTTTTTACCGACTCTATTCTAACTAGATTGTTACTTTAGCTGCCAATAATACTGGTTTAAACATGTAATAAGTACCGTTGGTTTAGGTAAAAATTATTATGGTCTTCAAAAACGGAGCGCGAGCCAGGAGGGCTGACGCACGTCTTGTGTGACAAGAGAGAAAAAAGCATCCGCTCCGCTTGTGCAGGAAATTTTTCCTTTTGGCATTCTTTCTCCTTTTCTTTCTTGTAGATGAGTAAGGGTATTTGAAATGTTCATTAAGCGTCTATGAGAAAAGTAATAAATCCATCTTGCATTCTTCTTGTTTTGTACACATTTGTAATAATATTGAATTTGTGGAGGCGAGATGGTGCCATTTTACTTGTTCAATGTTTTGTTTAAAAGTGGTCAAAACGTTGTGTTCACAGAATCAACCTTTGAGTCTGTCCCCGTTTATTTTCTGTAGGGATAAATGATGTTTAGAAGAGAAGAAGGGAGAAAAATTATAGGTACATATATCATTCCTAGCCATTTTGATGGCCTGTCGATGTGGATTAGGTAGAAAGAGAGAGAGAGATGATGATGAACTAACGGTTTTCATTGGGACCCATGACGATGCATTCATGAGTGCTCATGATTATAATGATGATGTCTGTGCGCTCACTCACACGCACTTCTTCCCATTCACACATAATAACAATGACCGAGCATTGAAAAACGTTTCCTCTAAATGTAGATAAATAAGTGGATATTGCTACTTTACAAAGTAGTTTATGTATTTGTTAATATATTTATAATAATAAAATTCTACACGAGCCCCGTAATCCGGCTTGAGGTAATCACAAAAATATCGGTGGTTGGATTGGAATGTATTTCTTTGCTTTCAATTCTGAGAAAGGTTCTTTTGAAGAAGAAGAAAAAAAACATGCGTGTAATGAAGAAGAGAGCAAGGAAGGATAAAATTAGTTGAATAAAAAGTGATTGAGCTTCTAGCAGTTTCCTACTAACCTTTATTTATCTAAAAACTATGAGGTATGCGTATGGTACGAGCAAACAGATGCACTGGACAGAAGAACCGTTATATTTTTGATCCAGGCGATCAGGCAGGCACACGTGATTTTGAACATTGTGTGTGTAATGTGTAATGATAACCATCATCATCATGAATGGGCATATTCAATATTACTAAATGTGAACACAGAACGCATCACGTACAATTGTTGAATACATTCAGGCTTGTAACCATTATTGTTAGAAGGTTCAATACAGGTGCTGCTGGTTAAGGTGTGTGGGTTTGTTCAAAATAAATATGAAGCAGATGAAACAGCACGAGTTTGTTTGATGGAACCAAAGAAATCCAAACGATTATTCATTCCAAATTTTTCTAAACCTTTACTACCCATTAAATTGCTCCTTTTTAAAACTTCTTCCGTGTTTAGACAGCAGGTGACGCATTTTAGGAATGTGTTTTGCTGAAATTGACATTGCAATGCGATATGAGTGACTCATTCCACTCATCATCAGCTTTGTAGGCTAGTGACCTAGATCCTGGTGTTATGATAAACATACATACCTAGAATAGAATGATGCAGTACACACAATTGGCAAACCCATTAAATAAAAAACATGATATCACTCACACAATACGTGTGTAAATTACTTGGCTAATGTATTACACAGACAACCGTTATTGATGAGTAAATGTCATCTAATATTTGTAATCTGAAAAGTTGCCTGAAAAAATGATTGGGTCAGTAAGACATGCCACGATGCCAAGCACCTACTAAGCTTCTCCACCTTCTTTGTAAAAAAAATTGTATGAATGAACCCTCTTCTGCAGCAGCTCTCAACTCTTCTCTGGGTCTCCACAGAGTTTGAGTTTATCCTTAACAAAAACTCATTCCACTCCATGCAACGCATCCACTTCTCACTCTGTCCGGGTTTCCTATCAAAAAGTTGCTTCTGACCACAATATTATTTTTTTACTCTAGACCAGGAGGACGAGATGGTCAGTAACCAAGAAAATAGTAGAGATGGTCAGTGAAATGATAGCTATTTACTTTCCTTACACTCGTGCTTCTGTTGTTTATATGAATGATGTGTAGTACACAAAGCAAAGGATACATTATCATTACCATCATCATCACCACCATCGTCGTCATTACTTCTTTAACAGCAACCTTGCCATTGCCATCACATCATGATCATCATCATTTCACTTCACTTGACTATATAATGTTGATGGCATGTCTTACGTGTTACGTGGCGGTGGTGGTGGTTTCCATTGAAGAAAAAAAATGCTAGGGAAATCACACAAGGCTTTTATAGGTTACTACGGCCAATGTGTAGTCATTCGTCTTTTGCAAGAACACTTGTTGTATTATCACCGTACACAATTTTTTTTGTTCATTCAACAATGAAAAAATGTTTGTGTGGCTGTACACACAATGCTGATCATATCATGATTGTAGTAATCGTATAAAAGACTTTGCTGGAATATGTATGAAAAGGATAATGATTATAATGTATACATGATAATATTATGGTGGTCAGTTTTTCAATAGGCTAGATAAAAGTTGAAACAAGTTGCGATCATCTCGATTTTTTTCCCAAAGAAAAAACTTATTAGTTTGGGGAAAATGTCATCTCTTCTACCTTCCTCGGTAAAAGTTCAATTAAAAAAACTTGAGTACTTGATACTTTTCTCAGAATTTTTATTTTGAGTGTCTGCAATGCATATTTTTTTAGTTTTTCCAGTTGTAGCATTTTAACCTAATTATTCTACATATTTTTTTCCAGCGTTACATAACTTTCGGGGGAATCATTTTCGCGTGACTATTTAAATTACCCTAAAAAAATAAAAATCCTTGTAGTTAATACGCCATGTCGCGGGATTTTCTAGGGAAGTGAGAACTCTGGCTGGAAGGAAGCGATTAGTGTGTTCCGTGAATAATTTACTCAAATTCAGCAAATTTACTTTATAATTATAATGCACTTTTGCTCCTCGTGTGTGTCTACTGTTGACTCGTTGTTATGCATGATGAACATGAAGTAGGTAGGTAGGTTTTTGTCTATTTTGGCAAAGTAATAATTTTTGTATGCTACGCACACGTTATTATTATTTTTGCAATGTAGCTGGTTAAGATAAGTGGTTTTATATGGAAAATCTCTTGAAAACTGGGAGAATCCGCATGTCAGATGTGTTTTATCAGTGTAGCAGAGCATATCATCACATAAATGTAATCTCATATCGTCATCATCACGCCGATTTTCCATGAATGGAGCGAGCGTAAATCTACGAACTAGTTGAAAAAAAGCACTGGGATTTTTAATGAGTTTGTTTATGCACACAAGAGAGTATACTACGTAATCACTTAAAAATAATTACAACAAAATTCACAAAGTTCTTTTTTTTATCTATTTTTTCCAGGTTCTAATCATTTCATCAGCAGTAGCAACAAATAACCGAGAAGACGACGATGAGCAGCCACGTAATCTTATTCTTTTTTCACTGGAGAAGATGATGGGGAGGAGGAGGATGCCACCGCATGGTGGACCAGGATGTTACGAAGGTGAATGTATGATGGTGGGCGATGATGATTATCAAGTCGGACGACCCGGATCCTGTGCTGATGCTCAATGTTCTCTTGGTCATTCGGAATTATCGTACACCACATCTTGTTGCCATCACATCATTCCCTCACCACCAATATTAAACGAGTATCATTGCACTCACTCCAACAATTGTATACCAAACACCATCAACAACAGCAGCAGAAATTGCGTTGAAAACTCAATCATCACCGCCACAACAACTACCAACAACACAATCATTCTCAAAATGAGACCTAATAGGCAGATGAGCTTCTAAAAAAATATCAATCAATTAATTGAAAAAAAAGAACTATGCCAAGAGTTTCCTAAATATTACAATAGAATCTTAATATTAAATAATTATGATAAGCAACCGGAGATTTTATGCTTTTTTACTATTTTCGCCATATACATTTAAGAATATTTTAATAAATATAAAAAAGATATATCATTATTGTCTGAGGAGATGTTTTGTATTATTACTATTTTACTAAAACAATTTCCTAAAAAATAAAAAGGAAAACTGCTACATATTATATTACATCATTTGTTTTAAAAAGAGTAAAAATGCCAAGTTATGAGCTACCACTTTTACTTTTTACCGAATAACAAATTTACTATTTTTCAGATTATATTTTGTATGGGAGAAAATATTAAAAAAATATACATAAGAACATATTTGTTATAGTAGTATGATGATAATAGTGACATGTGAAATGAACATTTTATATCGATGATGATACATGCGCGTTTTTAAAAACCAAGTATTAAGTAATAATATTTGATGATGTTTACATTATATGCTAAATATATAATAAGGTACGATGATAAAAAATATAATACAAATAATCGGCGCATATTTACCAGAAAAATGATAAAAATAACACCAATCAATTATTACTGAACAAAGAAGTTGGAGGGTAAGGGAAAGAAAAAATGTATTACCATTTTTATACTGTTTTATTTCGTTTTCGCAATTACAATTTTTATACAGAAAATGATACATAATAAAGACCTATAAAAATAAACCATGTAACTTGAAACGTTTCCAAGTAAGCTAAAAAATAATTCTGCAAAGAGCAGCAAATGCATCAAACACCACTTTTTTGCATAATGACAAGATAATAATTCTAGCATCTTAAATTAACCCAGCAAAAAGGGAAAACCGAATATATACAACATACAACGATATAGCAAATCTTCGAAAAAAAGAGTGCCAAAAATGGGATAAAAACAAACATAAAATCTTCGAAAAATTTCAGCGTTTCATGTAGTTTATTGTGACCCCGGTGGGGAGAACGGAAGTGATGATGGTGGTGGAAGTTGAAGACTGAAAATCAAAAAGGACCGACTTTTTAAAAAACGTCAGAAATATATGGAAAATCATGAAAGTTGGATGGAATCATAAAAGTATTTAAATTGGGTTGTTGTTGGATGAAATGTTGTAGTAACAAACGTTATCCTTTTAGTTCTGTATTTCAATCGTTGCAACATTTAAATGAGCATTAGTAATGTATGAAATAATTTGATTGGAATAAAAATATTAAAGTTATAAATTTCTTTGTTTCATTTCTGAACCATTGCCAATTTTAGATTGAGGATAAACGAAAATATTAAATAAGCAGATTTCGCAGCCTTTTAAAACTTAGTTAATAAGAGTCGGACTGCATTTTAAAGTTTCACTAACGATAAATTTGTAACAATATTCAATTTTTTGTAATCTGAAATATCTGAGGTGTGTTCAATAATGTTTTAATTATTGTCAAAAATAAATGTGAAATATAAAAACTACACTTAAAACCTACAAACTTTTTGTTTTGTTCATTATAAATTTAATCATACTATATTTTGCGATGATTTCAACAAAAGCATTTGAGGCATACTACAAGTCATAAGTCGAATCATGTTCAACATTTACCTAAATTTCAAACGAATGTATTATAATAATAACGTAACCTGCAATCTGTTTGACATGGTCAAAAATTACACTTGATAAGTGTTTTATTATTCGTGGGCGTCTATTTCTTCGACTCCAACTCTCCTAAAGTTCATATTCGCAGACAAAAGCGTATTCAATCAAATTAAAAATGAGAACGTTTAAGGGTCAATGAGTCAATGATATTTAGTTATGCAGCGCAAAATTATCGCAAATGTGAACGTAATATTTTATGCCAGGGTTCTATAAATAAATATCTAGTAAATGACACATGATACTTAACATTTAAGTCAACGGAAGTCGTGAAAAATAGTTTAACGAGCTGACATGCTTTTATGGTAGACAAGAAAAAATCAGATTTAAGTTTATATTGATGCCAAGCGCCAAATGTATTTCACACGTGGCAGTTTATTGCTATCATTTTTTTGCTCACTAACTGCCAACTAACCATTTTGAGAGGAAGTTATGTTTTTAAATAGGTTGGTTAAATATGCATGCAGGCAATAAATAGTTACATGTATGTAGCATGTTATTTACGGAAAATTAAACCATAAGTTCATGATTATTCTCATTACCTTGAAACTGGAAAGTGTTATTCATGATAAGTATGTATTCCTAGCTGCTGAATAACTTGACATTATATTACCGCTGAGAATTATGAGATGTCAGAGGAATCAAGTTAGTTACCTAATAAGCACTTCTGCTGCAAATTGTTTTTAAATGGTGTTGTCAGCGAAATCAAAATTCATGAAACAACTAAGCACCTGTGAAAGTGGAAGCATTTTTGCATTTCGCGTTGAAAACTTTTAATCGTATGACTATCACATGTTTGACGTAGATGTAACCAGATAAATTTGCACTCATAAATGCAGACGAAGTACATCTTTCATGACTAGAACAGTAAAGGTCAGGGCAGACAGTTGAATGTGTTTTAAGAATCCATTTTATTCAAGTTTTTGAGAGTAACCTACCAAGACATAATCCTAGCATTAAATTTTGCAAGCATGTATGAAATTAAAGTTTTATAACAGTTTATCATCTTAAATACAGTGATTCCTATACTGGGGACGATGAAATGGTTCAAAGAGAAACAAGGAAGAAGCCGCTTTTAAACAAAAATGCTGCTGTTTGCTGGCAAACATTTAAGTATAAAATGTAGATGTGTCTTTTCAATAGCTTTATATCATCCAAGACCTCCTATGGTTGTTCCCGTTGAGAGGGTGGTAGTATATTTCAAGCTTATTGTTGTTGGATGTAAACTAAAGATGAGAAGGGTTCACTATAATTTTCCAGATTTATTGGATTACTTCAAACAAAAAGAAAGGGTATATGCTTGGTGGTCTCTCTCTTTCACACTCTCTTACTTCACAAGTAATACGTATTTCTGCTGGTGACTGGTGGTTCTTGCAGAGAAACCGTTATTCATCTCGGAATTCCATCCGGAGTATATTGGTAAGATAAGTCCAGAAGTGAAGAGCTGGCATGTTGAGTCGTTCTTGGGCAGAGTAAGGGCATTTCTTGTATTCTTTCTGACAGGCAGCTTCACCCCCACTCACTCCTTCTTGCATGGCTTTTACGTACCGGTAGTAACGGCTAGAGTACTTTTCAGGAACAGGGCCACGATCTACACTGTATTACGTACATATTTACATAATGCAATATTTTAGATAAAAATACCTACACGACATAACAATAAAGTGTGGGAATAAATGCAGATTTTTTATCATGCAATTAACTTACGTCAGCTTTCTGTCAAAAATATCACTCACAGGCTTGTACTTTTCTGGTTCAGCAAATACTTCACAAATTACTTTCTGCTGACAAATGTCCTCATCAATCTAGAATGAAATGGAATGGAACAAGCATTAAAGTTAAATGATGCTTTATTACTCTTCAAAGTTATTTGTATACATACATATTATTATTATAATAGTATTTTTCCACTGGTATTTTTATAACAAAAAGACAAAGCGTATTACAATAAAGCTTAAAATGTATAACTGCTGTTTTTTCTTTATCTAGAGGAGAAGAAGGACGCTGATTCATTTCATATCATTAACTTCTTTAAAAATTTACATAGCAACAAGAAGAATCATTTTTCAGTCTCTATCTCTCTCTCTTTTTCTTTCCAGCATGCATGCACATAGTATGCATATGAGAAAGGACTTACTACACCACCGCACCACCACCATCATCGTCGTCATTATCATCATTTCATCCCCAAGAATCAACTTTTTTTTCTCCACTTATGCATATTAAGTATATCAACAAGGGAACAGAGGACTAAGGGCTCACAAACTTCAACTCTTTTTCCCCATCCACTGCATTCCCATAAGATAATCAACTTTTAAAAGTCCATTGCCCATTTTTATTATTACGGTACACACTGACACAGCAACCTCAACAGACAGACACGATATTATATTCAAATTTTTATGGGGGACCTCCTCAAGCTGATCATGTAGCCTTTTTTACATTTTTTTGTTTCTTGTTGTCTATGCATTTTTATACATCACACCATACTTTACCAGACACCACCACCACTTACATTCCCGTTCCTCCGTAAAAGTAAATATAATAAGGGAACGTCATTTCATTATTATAATATTCTAATAATCATGATAATGATAATAATACTAGTGGATTAGAGCGTAGAGGAATAGGAAACATCATGCATAAATTCAACAAAATATACATAAATGTAAAGACAGATCAACTGACAAAAAAAATAAATGAGAATCTTCTTCTTCTTCCTCAAGGGAGTTCAAGTGTGCAAGTATAAAAATCTCCCTTAAAAACGAATCACAAAGTGTAATTTTTTCTTTACATTTAATGGAGTCAATAGGGTGCCCTTGTGCCTTGGCCAAGAGAACATAGCCCTTATAATACCTGTCGGCTCACACAGGCGTAATAGAAGAAGTCTTTTATATATATTTTCTCTCCAGCCTGCATCATCAACAGTGCAGCAGACTCTCATCAGGTCATTGGCCTTACTTACAAAACCACAATTTCTAAGTCCACTCAAGGATTTCAAGGTCTCCACTACCACCCCTACAAACTACTGCTAATACTCCCTTAGAAAAACACACCTCATTTTCCATCCCTTACAGACGTGTGTGTGTGTTGTGGCATGGCAGTGGAGTGGCACTGCCGTGTAGTGGCTTATAAGACACAAAAGTTATCTTGTTTGAGTTGAGACTAGTTGCTTGGATGAAAAATCCAGCTGCACCTTTAAGGGCCTACCTACTACCAATCAAGGGGTTCACGCACTCTTGCAAGACAAGAGAAGACAACACAACCACTGTTTATTTGAATGATGCGGATGATGATTGAGAGACAAACGATGTGATGTGTCATATAATAAACTTAAGCAGTTCGTTCACACAAAGCTACTGCTACTCTAGAAGAAGGCCCTCGACCTGTCTATCAAAAAATCTTCATAAATATCAAGTTTACATGAGTTTATGGGAAGAGAGAAAATAGCCAACAATGCTTGATCATATCCTATTTCATTTTTATATAGACAAGATATAAAAGTAACCCTCTTTTAACCCTAAACACTCAGAAGACTCAGATATCCATACACCGCAGAACTCACAAGAAATGTTAAAAGAAATACTTAAATGACTTACATTTTTAGAGAAAAAGGGGAAAACAGAATCTGCACTGATAATTCAATATTTCATGGTCAAAAGAAAAAAAAATCTTTCAGTTAAGACTATCCATCTGCTGGAGTTTAAAAAAAGAACAAACAATTGAAATAGCCCCTTCTTATTTCACCAATTCATCTAGACGCAAGTTCAAGGCCAGTAATTTCGCCCACCACCAACGAAAAAAAAACTAATTTCCAAAACCTTGCATTATACAAAAAGATCGAAAATAGGTAGCTCCCAATAATAGTCAAGTATAATAAGTAGCAGGTAAATGGTAGTCCAATCTTTTTCTAGAAATGAAGTGAAGATGACTCTGGACAATTCAAAAAATGGACATTTGGTCGGTAGGCAATCGAAACGTTTTCATTTTCTTCAAATACTGCAATTACAAACATTTTTTTTTTCTTCTAAAAAATGAAAAGGGAAAATAGACATGTGCTGTAAATCAATATGGTCTGCAATCAATCAGTCAACCAAAAGGTAAAAAAAAAATGTTTAAAAATATACACATGGTGTAAAAAACATAAAAAAGAATAAAAAAGCTATTTGTATTATTAAAGTTTTTTTTGGCTTGCTTAGCACGTTGTTTGTAGTGCGTGCTTGTAAAATCGTCGTGGCCATAAAGTAAAATAATTCTGTTGGGATGTTCTCGTAAAAAATCTAATGATGACGGATGGAAATGAACAAGGTGGAAATTATTTTATATTGATTGTTTAATAACATTGGGTCGACTTTTTTATTATTTACTTCAAGGGCACTTTTTTTCGGACGTATGGAATCAAAATATAAAAAAGTCATTAAAATGCCCATTGCTGTGTAAAATTACATGGGCTATTACCACTGATTGTATTGCGTTCGTGTGCGAAAGAAGCACACGTAAAAAACTTGGGTACTTATTTGGCTTTTTTTGAACAGGAATAAAACAGATTTTTTTATTACTGGATAATATTTTTAGGTAGACTAGCTATTTCTATAGGTCTGGAAAATACTTGAAATATTCTGCATGGTAAAAATACCTGAATGTATACTTAAGTCGCGTGTGAGGTCATCTCTAACCTTGAAATTTTGTGAAGGAAGATGGAATGGCAATGGAAAAAGTAGGAAAGATATGGATGAAACAAGATGATGGAATGTTTTACTAACATTTCTCTGGTACTTTATATAACTGTTCATGTGATCCTGACCTTGAATGAAAATTCTCAGTGAAGAAAGAGAAGTGTGTAAACAAAGGGGGGTGGCATGGCACCTTGAGCGGATGCAATGCTACGTGACGATGTGATGACGTTGACAAACGTTGGGAAACTTTGATGAAAAACCGTTATATGCTGTTGTTATTATTGAGGGATGAATTGTTTTTGTATTACGTACTTCTAGAATGGTGAAATATGTGGATATTTTCCCAAGTTCCATGGTGTAGGCAGGGTCGTCATATGAGTCACTGGGAAGAATGTCTTCAGATGTTAAATTAGCGGCGAGCTCGTTTTCTTGGGAGATGGATTTTTTAAATCTTCGGGATGTTTTCAAGTTGAAGGTAGGCAGGGCAAAGGATAATGGGACCGTGATCAACAAACCTATTAAAGTCATAAAAATAAGTTTTATGTAAACTTTAAAAGAGACTAAAAAGGTATACATCGATGGAAGTACGGCATATTTAGAGATGTCATAATTTAAAATTGATTACTCGTTGGCATTGGTTATGAAAATAATTGAAAGACAAATACATCAAAAAAATCGGAATTTTAAATGCCCTGATAGTTAAATTGGTTAGTGTCTTTTTTAACTTACTGTAAAAATATTCAGTCATTTAAGTGGACAAATGAAAAATTATGTTGCTTTTATATCTGTAAAACACAAACGTTAGAATGTGTATTTGAGATAGCGATGGACTGCGACACAAAAACTGGTGAAATACACATAGTGTACTCTAGTAGCGTCTTCAAGAGGTTTTAGAAGAGGGATGAACTATCTCAGTCTCAAAGAACTTTTTCTCATACTCTTATTATTCAATATAGCCCTAACCACTATTTCAAGAGAAATATTTTCATAACCAAGAATTAAGCAGTTAATAATAATGTATTCAAACTTACCAATATCAACTGGCGACTGTGTATTAAAATAGACAAACCGCTTTTGCCTTGAATGAACTTGTTCCGAATTCGGAGTTTCGCTTTGTTGATGTTCAGAGACATCGTCGTTTCCTCTACAACTTGCTAGTGTTCCAAAAACAACAAGCGAAAACAAACCCCATTTTGCCCACTGAGGAAAACTAGAAAACATGTTGAAATATTTCAAGAAATTTGACACTTATGAAAACTATAAAATAAAAATCAGGGTTTTTTAAAAATCAAAGTTTAATAAATTGAACACTTTGAAATGTCTACGACCAACTGATTAACAAGCAAATTAGCAACCGTATTTATAAGGCAAACTATATTTACTTTAGGAAAATAAAGAAAATTCAACTAATATCGCAAAATTTTACAATATTGACAGCTTGCAAATAGAAATGAGGTGAATATTTGAGAATATTTTCTTCTTCAGTCTTATAACGATGGGATCAGGCTCATTAAAACCGGCCTCCGATGCTTTTTATTTTTAAATTACTGTTTCCTTAGTTTACTAATATGCTTTATTTATCCGAAAAAAGTTAACTTGTCAAATTTGTCATGTAATAAAAATATCCTCTTAACACGTTCAATCCCACAGACTGATGTTGCCTAAATGGATGATGGGAAGAGATTTAGAGTGTGAAAAATAACAAGTAAATATTAATGGTACATTTTATGATTTGTATGCAGAAGATTCAGTAAAAAAAACATAGCATTTAAGAGAAGAGTATCATCACAACAGCTAAATAGACCAGTACCGTTGTTTTCCAATCGTCTCGTATTTTCGGCAGCACATATCACCTTACGTTTTCTCATGGATAGTTAAAGTAGTTCCGTTTTTTTTCTAGTTTGCATAATGTTGTTACGCTGACCATTACTTAATAGAGACAAACTGCTACAAGACGGTTTTTGTTTGTTTGACCAGCAACGTTTCTGTCTTTCTCTGCTTCTTTACTTCTGCGTTTCAACTGATGATCATGAATGATCATGGTTAATCCTTTATATCACAATATTATCATCGCCAATATGCGATACTTGAGAAGATGCTCTGCTCGTCTAATTTTTACACCTCTCTAGTTTAGTCTATTCAAGCAAATCTGTTCTTAAAAAAGGTCGACAACCTGACTTCGTCGTTCAGAATTTCATTAACACAACATTATTCTCATCTTGATGCTTTTGCAACGACCAACTCATGTACCTGTTTTATGGATGTTGGAAAAAAATATTAGCAAAGTCAACATTCTGCATTGATTTTTCAGTTCCATATGAACATCATGGATAAATGAAGATTATCTTCTGTTTTGCTATCCTACAGTTCATTAACGTTACAATCACAACTACATGTTGGTTTAAAAAAATTAATGATGGGGGTTGATACCTCTTAAAACTGATTACGTATTTCATAGCTTACTAGACAATAGCGCTATACTCATTTCTTCAAATACTTTCTGCTTATTTGAGCGTTTTCAAACTTCATCCATACAAGTTCACTTTAGAAAATTAATTGATTGTAGAAACCTTTGCATATGTTTCATGCACACAAATGACAAAGTTAAGAAACGCACGATTAAGAGCTCACCATACACGATAATCAAGAAGTTAAGTCAGGTGAAATCAATTTTTAGCCCTCAGTACTCTGTGGATGATCGTAGATAGGTATACAATGTATTTAGCAAGAAAGAACTAGAATAAAGTAGTTTGCTTAAAAAAGATTGCAAATTCTTTCTGTAAAATTGTATTGCTATTGTTGCAAAAACCCCGAAAGAAAACGAATCTAACATATTCAGCAAGTCTAGTCCTTAGAACTGGTTCAGTAATACAAAACCAAAGATTTTATCGTCTTGCTGGTCGCTGGATTTTTTTTTGCAAGTCTGGTCAGCTACAGCAAGCTTCTACAGGGAATTGGCTTTTTAAATCAATGAATTGACGTTGCAAAAAATCATTATTCATTCTTTCTCGATCGTGAATGTCAAAATTTTAAATCCATTTGATAGATACGCAAGAATTGAATACTCAAATGTTAAACAATCTAATTTTTTACTCAAGTGAATTTGGACATGAATAAAATGCATAACATTGTTGATATTCCATGTGGTCTCAAAATATGAAAAGAAAATTGAACAAAAATTGTCTCTAATTTATAAATATTTTTAATTTATTTAAATAAATTGTTTCGTTGTTGTATGACTCTTTCATACAAAACCGTATACATTATTAATCAATTCAATAATACGGTAATGGTATTAACAAACTAACATTTTATGGAAAATAACATTAGTATGTAATATCATTTTGTAATCTTGTAAAACATAAGACGAAGAACGAAATCCATTTGCAATTTTGACGCGCATCTGTAAAACAATATCATGTTTGTTAACTGTTCATTAGTTTCCTGGATTCCGCCAATATCACCCATTTATTTTAGTTTATTTCAATTAAACCAGTTTAGTTATTGAGACAGTGGAAAATGTTACAACTCGTCTACAAGTTTTGCACCGTAAAAATAAAAGGTCAGGATACATAAATAACAACTTAAAGCCTCCTTTACATATAAATGGTTACCAAGCTAAATCAGTCCTGGAGCGTGATATTTACAGATAAATAAGGATAAATCTAAACTTAAATTAGTTCTTAAGTCATCGAGGCTAGGACTTCCGTAACAGATTGGTCACCTAAATGTTCTTTATTTGCTTTATAATTCGAGAGCAATGCTTACTTGATAGAGACCTGCTCCACTTTTAAAATTAAAAAAAATTAATTATCACATAAACTTCCGTAATCAAGTTCATGAAATAATTAAGTAACGTTAACATTTACAATGATAAAGACTAATGATATCTAAAGTTATAACTAAACGTAAAAGTACATTTTTACAATATTTAACAGGGTAATCATTAAAATACTATGTTTGATGTTTACGCAGAATTTTAAATCTACTTTAAATTATATAGATGTATAAATAAATCTGTACATGTACAAATAATAAAGGTAAAGGTGACAGACACACAAAAATATATAATAATCGTGTGGTATAGTTACAAAACTTACTAAATATCATTCCTTTATCATATAAGCAACACTATTGTATAGTTCAAAGCAACAATAAAGAACCTGAATTTGGATCAATTATTTTGCTACTCAGTTAAAATATTGCAAGTATTTTGGTATAGTAAAGGTTAATGTAGAAGTTATTCAATAATAAAATTACCGACTACATACAAACCAATAATTTACTTTCAAAGCCCCCTAAACACTGAAAACCCCAACTAACCCTCTTCGTTAAGCGGAGACAGTCAACTGAACTTTTACTTAGGGATAATTTACACGTAAACATTTTGCATTTATAAATATGTATCTTGTACGTTCAATCATGCGTAGAAATATTGTAACCTCCAAATTTACCTCAAATGGCTATATTTTGCACAAGTAAAACACGTCTCGAAATCTTCTGTCACTTAAATTAAAGCGTTTAAAACATCAAACTCTCAATATTATATGCAATCGCATCAGAAAATGGCGTTTTATAAATTAGTATTACAGATAATAAATAACGAAATATGTACTAACAATAAAATAATTTATAATACAACAGTATAACAATATTATTACTTATGTACTAGTATATTTTCAGCCTCTTGCACATACGAACAAGTCATATGGATTTAAACATTAAACATCTAAAAAGCATTGAAGTCTTCTCCACTTTTCATTAACTAAAGTCATAAGTAATTCAGTGAAAGATAGTAACAAGGGTTATTTAAGAATGATTATTGTTCTACAATGCCATCTGGAAAAGAAGTGAGTTAAAGGTTTTCTTGCAGAAATTAAAATTTGTAATAACTAGTCTACTGAAGCGTCTCGTCATCCCATAGCAGAAGCAATGGCTACACCAGGCGACGATGCTTCCGCTGTCATGAGTTCTGAAAGTTGGTGGAATGTTGTTATCTAAAAATAATAATTTTAGGACAAAAACAATATTTTTAAAAATCTCTCAACATTTTCTTTAGTATAAAAATATTAATATTTAATTGAGTACTTACCATAGGAAGACTAGAAACAGTGTCAGTATCGCTGTCACACTTTGGATACAAGTCCACACAATTCTCTCCACTTTGACCATCTTTGGCAGCTTTCATGTATCTAAAGTAACGGAGAATCTTTGATGACGATGAGACAGGTCTTTTAAGCTCGCTTTGATGCCTAAATTAAAAGAAAAAACCATTCATAAAAATTAGTACATTAAAAAAATATTCATTACTAGTATATTGTTCCATCATCAAAGAAAGCTGCTTCAATTTGTCATAAAAGTTTACAGTTACTAATTCACACATACATGATACCAAAAGACTAAAAACCTATTTCTGATTCTTTGCCGTCAAAAAGCTAAATTGTGCCAAACCACCCAAAAATCACACACACTAACAATAGTAGTTCAAATATAGCAGTAGTGGGTGGCACCCCAAAACTCCATCTCTTCTTTTTATTACTTATTTTTATCTATATTATATCACATATTTGATACAATAGAAATCATAAAAAGTCGGTCGCATTTAACGTGATGAGATGACCATTGCTATTGTATCTAAATGCAACATGGCATCTCTAGTCCTAACCGTCAAGTCAAATAGTGCAAGTTGGCTTACTGTTTCCTCAAACCTGAAACCTAACAAACCATAGCGGCCAGGATTAAAAACCTTTCTATGAGGCTTCATCAAAGAAAGCATTTTTTTTATTGTACAAAATGGTGATGATTATGACTTTTTTCACAATTTTTTGGTCATCTCTCTCTCTCTCTCTCTCTTCCTCTGTACCATACATCATCACGATGACGTTGACAGTTCAACGAGTGTATCAAGAGAGAATGAGACTTTTCTTCTAAAGTAAACGAGCACATTGAAAAACAATGACAGTAATTATGATGATAAGCAATGCATGATTCAGGTCGAAATGGCTATCTTAACACTCATCGGTTTGCCTAATAGTGCCCTCCTCGTCGTTGCCTCCCCATGTTGTAATCTTCGTCTCTATTTTACACACGCTGCTCCTTTTTTCCCTCTGATGAGATGAACTATCTTCAACGAACAAGGTGGCAACACCACCAAAGTTGATGTGATGAAGTACTTGTAATAAACGCGTTTTAACAGTGGAGGGCACACAATTCAACATTTAAAAATGTGGCGAAATGACAAGCTAAAGGAATGGTCAAATACTTTTTTAGTGTTACGTTTTGTTCACACAATAGTACAATTTTCAATGACAAATGTCCCGTTTTGCGGTCAGCAAGCAATAATACATATACATACATTCGCATTTCACGTGAAAATGAAATATGATGTGTGATGTGATATATGGCCCCATACTAATGTTAAATCTTTAGCGCTATGAATGTATGTGTATTTAGTATCATTATCTTCAGCATCTAATTTTTTCCATTTTAAAGTACATTTGGATGGTCAAAAAAATCTTTAAAAACCCCCCAAGAACTGTGATGAAAATGATAGGATATTCATTAAAACCATTAATAATTGTAGCTTTAAGGAAATTTTTCATGTTAACAAGATTTGTGTTTGCATTTAAAGATTTCTCTTCTTGTGAAAAAAGTACAGAGCCGTGTTTAGCTAGTGTGTGTCGCTTCTTCATCAAACTGTCAATCATAATGCACACAAAGTTTTGCTATTTCTGGGGAAAGGATTGTGAATTGTAGCAAAGGACTTGACTCGACTCAACACAATTATTTTCAAGATAGAAGAAGATAATCGCATGATGCATGTCTTTCCATTGCACTACACACGACTACTGAAGAAATAAGGTACATGTTCTGCGATCCACACAATTAAGAACTTTGGGTAATTCTATTTCGGACGATGAAAAAGATGACATGTGGGCGAAGGTGACGTTTTCATCAAAGATGGACCAATTTTACAACATCGTTACACACACGCACGGTGGTAGGAGTGTGTAAAAGTCATTTGCATAAAAAAATCTCAACATTCTTTTTTAAAGATTTTTTTTTATTTCCTTAATGTACCTAACTACCTACCTATTTTCTCGTTTACATACATGTCATAGCACTGTAAACTTAAAGTGGATTTGGTTGAGTGACAAATTATGAATGAGCTATTCAAAAAAATAGCTTGTGCATAATAATTAATTCCATAATAGTCTGCATAAAAAATTTGGGATGATAAAGAATAGCTATAAAGTTTAACAATTCAATTCAAAGAATGTATATATTCACGGCGCTTCGTACCCAATAACTTTTGACATGATTTTACTCAAACTAGTTAGTGTACATGATTTTATGCATCCAACTGATTTTTATAAACTAATATTTTTTCTTTATGAGATGCTGTCAATTATTGTTGGTATAAGACAATAAAGCACCTTGTTTTCTAGTTATCTGATAGTCCAGTATTTTTTTCTTTAATTTCGTTGGCAATTTATGTACATACTTATCTTAGTACCTGTAACTAATGATATGGTACCTGTTCTACAGTAGTACTTACTTGCTGAAGCAAATATAACACATGGCAAGTCAGAAGATTGATTAGATTATAATAATGAGAAAAATGTTATCTCTATAAAAAGTTAAGCTCTCAGCAGATCATCACATTAAACTTACATGTACGATTATTGTTTTACCCTCACTAAAAAGACTCAAGACAAAATCAAAAATAGCGGTGTGCTATCTGATATTTGATATATGTTAGTGAAAATTACACATATTTAATGTTAACTAAGTAATAGCCAATATAATTATTATAGATGATGGGTTCTGGTTCTAACATGATTGATAAGATTAGATAAAAAGGATTTACCGAAAACATACATTAAAATATGCCATCATATCTGGTAGAACCCTAGTACTTAACGAGAGGTATTAATATCATCTTCCTCAAAATTAATTTCACGCTTTATGGACCTCCAAAATATTGTTAATTGCAGAATAGCTTGAGTAATTCACTAGCTACCACTCCCCTCACCATCACATCATCACAATCAGTAAAACTGATGTTGAAATGTACAAACATGGTCTTCTAAATATACCAATAAAAATGCAAACCATTAGAATTTGCTTGCGTGAGCGATGCACTACTTTGATCGCAGTAAAATGATTAGTTATGCAGTTTGCACTTGCGGATTTATAAAAAATCTCTTTCCGTATAGCACAACTGGTAAAATTGACTATTCTAAATGCAGTTGTTTTATAATTAATTATGAATGTATATAAGTTAAACACCTCGAGAAAAACAAATTGACCTTTGGGCTAGAATACATGATAAAACAATTTACATTTGTTCTTGGCAGCTAAATTAGCAAATTTGATGCACATTCGCCAAACAACTGCATTTTTTAAAGCGTGTTTAGCCTGATGAATAATAAGTGATAAAAGCTGACGCATGACTTTAGCTGAGTTATCTCGTTAATTGCTAATGATGAAAAAATAATACTAATAATAATTTTAAACCAGCATGTTTTACTAGAGTTAGTTATCATGACACATTTTAAAAACATAGTGAGAGAATTAGTCTGTTAATAAATGTAATCATAATTCAGGGTTTTACTTACTTTGATAGCTGTGCAGAAAGTAGATTCGAGTACGGTGCATATTTTACAGGGAATTTGTAAATGGAACAAACCACCCTTTCCCTGCATCCTTCATCCGAGTGTCCTAAGTGAGTGAAGATGGAGTCAATTTTAGAGAGTAGGGGACTGTAAAACGGGTCGAAGTGCTCAACTTCCGCTTGAAGGCCTGTTGATGGTATGTACGAAGACTGTGTGTCAGGTGCATCAGTTTCCATTCCAATATCCATAGCCTCCATTGCAGGCCCGTCAGTTCCACCAATGTCAATGGAATTCGTAGGATCTGGTTGAAGCATGGACGGGTACATTTGTGGTTTCAGACCTAAACCTTCTTCAAGAAGTTGGGCTCTATACAACTGCTCCAATTGACTCATTGTTGGACTGGCCCCCGTAAGCGTTGATATGATTGGCGTTGGATGGGTAAATTGATTTTTTAGATCGTAGGGTGGAGGTGGTGAATAATCCATCTCATAATGGGAAGAGGGTACTTGCTGTGTTGGTGAGCCATACGGTGGAGGCGGTCCATAGTCGTTAAAACTGGGACCTGGACCCGGACCGTATGGATGATGATGATGGTGAAACGGTGGTGGACGATGACGTGGTGGTGGATGTGGATGCGGACGATGATGCCCATGCCCACGGAATGGAGGATGATTGTCATACGGGTTATGTACGGGAGGAGGACGGTAGTGTTCAATAGATGGTGGAGGAATAGGAGCGGAGCTCCATGAATCAGGTGCATGGGATAAGAAAAGCAGTTTCATTAGTTCAAAAGGGCTCGACTCTTTGAAGAAAAGGTTGTAAACCATCCATTTTAGACCGATAAGGAAAGGGGCAAACAAGCTTTTCACAATGAGGACAGCTATACCAACTCCAATTCCTGCCACAAAACTGGGTCCAGTTGAAACTGCTACTTCTGCAAATTAAACAAGAGTGAGTACATAAATAATTAAGAAAATAATTCTTATTAATATTTTCATAAAGTGTGAAGCTGAATGAGCATTAATAAATACTTTTTAAGACAAAATAATATCGCTAAATTTAATGATGTGAACTAATTATTGTCCACATTCCAGTGAAAGTTTCATGTCTAAATGTCGAAATTGCTGCTTAAGAAAATGTTCGAACCACAGTCGAGTTTTCGAGTTTAAAGTCACATTTCTACTTGAATAGTACTAGTATTTTATATTTTAAATGCAACTTTCATCGAATTATTTTCTACACTTATATTTTTTATGTGCGTATGGTGCGTGCAAATGGCCATCTTATATCATGACTTTACAGTTTTCATCAATTCAGAAGTTCAAATATTGCACTGAGTTTCCTGGTAAATTTCATAGATTTCAAATAAAAAACCACAAAAAATCATATATATCATCGACATCTACAAGACTCGTTATAACTTTTACGATTGCTCGAACTATTACTAAAATAGTTAATTAAAGGTATCCATTAGATAAAAAAGCGACAATGATAGTTGTTTTTTTGAAAATAAAAACATTACTAACGAATGTTTTCTATAAAGAAACGCACCAAGATCAGATTTCATTTTTAGCAATGTAGCGTCTGCTTTTTACAATCTGCCGATGCGTGTAAAAAAACAACCGAAAATTGTTAGATAAAAATTTATTCATTGTAAACTACATATTACCTCACATGATGATAACACATAACGTAACTGAGGGTGAGTAGAGAGTTCACATTTATCATCATTGTTCAGCTTGTACTTTTGAGACGCACGTCGTAATTGTTTTGGCCGTGTAGCGTTAACAGTTCAACAGATTTCACATATGCCCAGACCTTTTTGCTTTTAACAAATACCTTTACAAATTATAATGTTACAATCATCCAATTGAATGACTGCATTCTTTTTTAATTTTTACTACGCAAGTTAACAAAAAAAACTTTTACAGCAAGTTTTTACTTCTTATGTGTGTTTGCCAAACTAAGGCCATTCCATTCTTTACTCCCTTTGCTCAAAAAGATAAAACAGTTTTGATTGATAATATAGTTATTTAATGATGTGTTGCTGTACGCATGCCATTTGGAGATGAAAGTTAGCAGAATGAATTTTATGTGTTTTTATAACTTTAAAGTGCTTATCTGCATTGCATCATCACTATCACATCACCAAAAAGCCTGTCCAAGAAATTTTGTGTTTAAAGAAATCAGATTTCATTTTGCCAAAGCATTTTAACATGACGATTTCACCAGCTATTTCTATTACTAATTTTTGGGCTACTGCAGTCCCGCTGTATTTTTGGCCCAACTTCATAAAAAATTGCATAACATCAATTCATTACTCTGTAATTAAGTTGCATTATAAAACAATTGTTGAAGTGAAGTAGTAAATCATTCTTTAGGTATTCAAAGTCATAGTCGTCTCGCATTTAAAAAATAAAATGAACTCCCCTTAAAGAGATTAAGTGTACATGGTTCATACGAAATTCGAAGATGTATGAATTATAGTTCAGTAATTTACTGGCCAATAAAATCCTGTACAAATTTTCAGCATAGACATACTGATACAGATGCTGTGTAGTAGAACTAATGATAACATTGAGTAAGCCTTCCGTTATAATTTTTTATTGTATTCCTCTTCCCATTTATCCTTTCTCACTTGTTATCACCACTGCCTGGTTTTTGTGTGGCCTTTTGTGTGAATATTGAAGAGGAGGATGGGGAAGATGCTAAAGTGATGATGATCAACAATTATTCACGCTAATTAAATAAAAAGAATTATCTGAATATATATGCGTACATAGCTAGTAAAAAACAGATTGTATTATTCGGATGCCTCTTTTTACGTTGACGGGAAACCTAAACACTGTGTTTTCGAGAAAATTTAGTGACTTCAAAGGTTTCTGATTGTCTACTTTATGTACATAGGTATAATCTACAATCCATAAAAATATTTAATTTTTGTGGGACTGACCCCATCTTTATCGCCATCATATTTTAACAGTCAGCCATGTAATCCAACAAATAATTACTTTGAAACTGCCAATTTCCTGAAATTAAAGTTGCACTATATACGGCATTTTAGTCAATTTAGTCAATTATAGTTATCACTTCCACATACACTCCTATTGTGCATGAAATCTTCAGATGAGGATCTCAATTAACATGTTTATCTTAAAGGTTATCATAAGTAATTAAGCTGTAAACAAGGAATGTGAAACTTTTAAGGACAAGTCCGTTAAAACGGTTGTAAATGTATGACTTGGTACAGTAATAATTTTAAAACACTGAAAAATGACAATAATCGGCTAAGAGTATACATTTTTCATTTATTATTGGACGGACAAGATTTTTTTTAGTCAATGTCAGGTTCCCAATGGATAAAATTTCGTATTCATCATCACATCATAAGAATAATCGGAATTTAAACTTTTTTAATGTGAAGACATATTACACCCCACTTTACATGCGAAGTGTTATTTTGCTGTCGTTACAAACAGACGAACAAAACTATCATTCATTATGCATGCAAATCTCAGAAGTATTTCAAAACTCTTTAAGTCTTTGTGAATAAAGGAAATATTTGCAAACTGGCAATATGTAACAATATCAAAAATCTAGATACAATCCAAAATACTGGATTACAAAATTTTAAGAAAGGTACAAACAAAACTAATTTTGTGTTCTATTGTATTGTAAAAATAGAGTTCATAACAATCATACAAACTGATTCAAATTTGTAACATAATGATTTTTATATTTCTATCATTAAAAAAATACGCGGAAATGTTAAGAAAGTATCAAGGATGTGCATTTGTACGTGCAACTTTTCATTTTCACTTAAATTGAAAGCCTGGTTTTATAACTGTGACTGTGTGGACGCATTTACATTGTATTCATCATAATTAATCAGTACATCAATAATAAAGGAAACGTTTTAAACATTTTGTACTTCTACTTATAATTACGTAGGTATTATCAAAAGTAAGTAGCAGACTTTATTTCGCTCTCATTTTTAAACGACTTGACATAGTCACTCAATTTTTTCTGTATAGTTACCCCTAACCCTTACACACTTTTACCACCCATTCTCAAGAGCCAAGGTGCCACTAGAGTAGAATGCAGGGCCTCGATGTCCGAGCCATGAATTTTCACTTTTTTCCTATTTTTACCTTCTCGTTCTAAAAAACGGGCTGTAAGTCAGCCGGAAGCTGCTTTTACAGCTTTTTCTTTGTGTCGGTCTCCTAGAAATAAAGGCATCTTTCATCCCCATTCACAATTTACCCCAGCGCAAAACTCTATATCCTTCTAGGGGAGGTGGGGATTTTGTCGGTTTTGCTTGCACTTTAAATTTTGATTTCCCAGGTGCCCAACTTTGGAAATCCACCTTGTACAGCCAAGATAGTGCTTCAAAATGAAATCTAAGATTCTCGACGTTGACCGTACACTTATGCTGACCTTTTCCGCTATTTGGCGAAACAGAAGTCGTGTGTTCTTTTCCACGACAGCTCAAATTTTAGCTACATGTCTCTCGTCAGTCGCACTTATGGGTCGGCCAGGTTTTGGTCTGTTTTCTAGCAAAAAGGCACCATTATGGAATCGCTAACACC